>OZ026620.1:78145940-78188440 GCA_964020975.1 Hermodice carunculata | reverse complement strand
AGGCAGAGAAGTGGATAGTTCCAGAGGGACATGCGAAGGCCATTAAGATAAGGGAGATATATGATTAACTATATTTCGGTGTTAGGACCAAAGTTATAGCTCAAGGAGTGTTTAGATATTGTGTTCATAAGATCAGGCTGAAAGTCAATAAAACAATTAGTATGATTACACTTATTGCAGCAAACAGTTTTAAAAGAACATTTATAGGGAAGGTGCTTTGGGAGAGGGTGGCAGTCCCATGCATGCTATCTGGGTCAGTTGCAAGGGGCCCACCATGTGTTGTAGGAGAAGCAGTATTAGGGAATTTTGGCTGCTTAAATGTATGGGATAGATTAACGTAGGCAAAGTTCAGTTATTGCGGCAACAGCTAGAAGACAGGACGGGATATGTGGTGCAAGAAGAGGAATCTTGAGGCAATTAAAGAAAAGTCGAAAAAGGTGCTAGACATAGACAAGTTAGCAGAAAGGTATGACTTGAAGGGGCCAGATGAGGTGGACACTACATGGAAGACAAATGTCTGCCCTGACAGAAAAGCACGAGGAGGAGTGGACAAAAGGGGTTGACGAGAAGCGCACATTGAAAGTTTCTCAAACGTTAGGAAAAGCCAGTTAAGGGGTGGTGTTGAGATAGAAGTACAAGGGTTCAGGATTACTATTCCAAGGGAGAACAGGGGTAACTAATCTTGTGAAACAGAAGCCAAAGTGGACAGAAGGAAGTGGTGGGAAGTGCAAAATATGTAGGAAAGATATAGACAAAACTGTAGATCATTTGCTTTTATGGTATTGAGAATACCATGACTCCAGAAATTCAGTCCTCGGGGGTTAAAACCACATAGCGTTTTCATGTATGGCGTCATGGGAAAATATATATTTTAACTGATACATGTCTACGCTAACCATAGAAAGACAAATTATTTAATGTGAACAATATCAAGCTGACTTACAACGAAATTCTTGAACAAGTGGGGATGGATGTGTATTGGAGCTGATATGGTTAGAATTACATCCACGTCAGAACTGTACAAAAAAATAAAAACTGTGGATGGGGGACAGTGGCTCAAATCCGCCTTTGTCTCGGCCGCTATTCGGGTCAGAAAACAAATTTTAAAAGAAAAATAAAAAGATCTTTCATTCACCACTGAAGACGTGAGTACAAACCGCTCACTGTTATAAATCAGCAGGTACGTGTTTAAATGAACTACAGACATCAACGTTCTGGCTTGGGTCAAACCCACTCACCTTCGAATATCAGGTGCTTTCATACGTATGCTGCGATTTCATCTGGTATTGTCGATTAAGCCTGGAAATTTGCTCTATCAGATACTGAGTTACACATGTCATATTGTGACAGTATATAGTACCTCAACAAGCAGCGCCTGTAATAAAAGATAAGCAGTACGACTGGCACAATCCATTTTTGAAGGGTTATTCAATTTGACATTAAAAAATGACGGCGGTGGTCCTTTATTTTGGGGATAAGTATGTTTTATAGCCATAAATAATAACAATCGGCAGGTGCATATTGTTTAAAATACAAATACGGGTTTAAAGCTATATGCCAAAAACTGATTAACTTCGAACGAATGCATTACGACAATCAATGTGTCCCATGATGCCGGATAAGAAGTTAATGAAAACAGATAGAAAGTTAAAATTAACAGAACGCTGATTACAACGTTTTGTCCTCTCAATAAGGAAACTTTTTCATCAAAATTCTGTTTTCTCAAGAATGCTAGGGAACATACAGCATGAGCTTGCTATACTAGACTAACCACAAAGATAGGACCTCATACACAGGTCAAGTCTGGATGCTTATAAGTCCTTTCTGTAGCTGTGTTTATGAGGTGAGAGAGCATGTTGCATTGTCTTTGGGGAATGTTCCTGGTTTATAACATGGCTTTCAATGATAATATCAACATTTTGCTGCTGCTCAAAAACCTCCGTCGTTACAATCTCTGCACCTTGCAATTCATAGACTGTTTTTATGTTGTTGAAAAGAGAATAAAAAAAAATCATTATGCTGTACTTGCCCCATTACTAGTTCTACTTTAAGTCAAAACCTAAAATAAGACATGAAAATTTCATTCTTATTTCCACATTAATACTTACAAGATGTTCTTTATATATATATATATATATATATATATATGCTTTGATGATGATTTATATTCATATGGAATATAGTACCAACAACGTCAATTTCTGCCCTTTATGCAGCCTTGGGCAAAAGATCACGTTTTCAGTCAAAAACAAAGAAGGGGGTGGAGTAACATTTTTACCTCCTATTTCAGGAACATAAAAGACACGACATTTTTTGCATGCAGCTATTAAGTCAGGTTAATTTGACACTTTGTAGCACCAAAGAATTTGCGCATGTTCCCTAATAATTTGGTCATTTATTCTGCATTATGTGTCCCAAACAGTCAAAAACGAAAACAGATTTTTTCGAATTTGCAATATATTAACTTTTCTACATGGAGGAGTCAATAGTGTAATTGGTATGAATCATGCAGATTTTTCTGATAAATTTACTTCAGTTTCAAAAGACAAATATATGGATTCAAGACAACATACATTGGCCCTTTTTTTTATTTCTTACTATGAAACATATCTACCCAACCACCCCCCCCCCAAAAAAATGAACTACCGCAGTCATCATGTTGGAATGTTAAATCAAATAATCCTATTTGAAAAAATGGATTGTGGTTTGTTCTACTGCGGAGAGGGTTACCCGAACACTTTAAATATGCAGAGGACCAGTACGTCAACTAGTTTTCCGCTAGTAACATTTATGTTTGTCCTGTGTTCCGTATATAGTTTATGCGTCTTTCCATATTTAGTGACCCCACATTTAAGTCACATTGTACTATAGGGGGATGCAGTGAAAATGAATACGTTTAGTTTGGACTACAATACTGCTGGTCGCAACATTGAATTTTACTCACGTGAGGTAAACAAAAATACCATTCCTATTGTTATTCACACCTGCCGAGTAAATATGGTGTACAGTATAGCGTATATAATGCATCGCTGCTGGCTTTTGAAATCTTACTCGATAACCTGTTTTTTCTCAAAAGACACGTGGATATATGTCAATGTTATTTTTAATCACATGGCATTCAAAAATTATAATCTTCAGGTTTTGTTCAGCTGCAGGACTGTACGTTCCCGAATTTATGAACGGATACGAAGGTAATTTTTGCAAACTGTCTTATGACAGAGTCCCATATATTTCAGAGAAACCCGTTTGGCAAGCAAAATAGAAAATCAGTTGACACTGACAATGAGGACAATATTGATATCAGGATGCACTATTCTTGCCGTCAGAAATACATGCAAACTCATGAACCTCCAGGGCTCCAGTAATGGAACTCTTGGGAATCTCAGTAGCCCCGAACTCATCATCTCTTTTGTTTTACCTCTCCCATCGATGAATCTAGATCCACCCCTATTGTAAAAGATCTTACATTAGATTAACAAAAACCAAGCATAAACAGTATATCTAATTTTAGGCAGCATGAAGGTCTGCTTTTGAGGTGAAAGCTGCATTTCCTAGGAACCTCTGGTGAACTAAAATAAAAACAAAACAAAAACAAAAACAAAAAAAAACAACAGCCAAAAAAAAACAAAAAAAAAACAAAAAACAAAAAACAAAAGAAAACAAAACAAAAAACAACAAAAAAAACCCCAAAAAAAACAAACAAACAAACAAACAAACAAACAAAAAAAAACAAAACAAAAAAAAAAAAAAAAAAAAAAAAAACTAAACAAAACAACAAAAAAAAAAAAAAACCAACCCGCCTTTCCTGTCTGGTGATAAAGCTGGTTGAGTGACTTTATAAAAAAAAAAAAGCTTGAGTGTGGGCCAACAGACTCAAAACCAATCAACTGTAGCAGTCACCTCGGGATACGTTGTTTTGGCTTTGCCTCTGTCTTCAAAATAAAGAATGCATAAGATTGGGCTTTGTAACAATTACGCGATTTAGTATTGTCACATTAGACAGACTGGTCATTTAAAGATAGATGAACATAGGAGTAGCAGCTTCTGCAGTGTTGATTCGAAGAGGCATATTGACGGCCTTTGATAACATATGCCCAGCATGCAAGTTACTTCATGTATCGGCAGTTATACTACTCTTAGTTTTCTCATCGCATATTGTTCAATTAAATAAACTCAAATTCTTGCGTTACAGTCACAATACAAAACAGGGTTCCTTGCATAGTAGCGTAGATGTATCAAAATTTTCTGAAGCCAGACTGGGCTATCAATTGCCCAGTGTACACTCAAACGTCTATTAGATTAGTTAAAAATGTGAGTGATGCAGAATATTACCGGCAACATAACGTGTGCTTTTAGAGGTTATGAGCTATAGGCCTGGGATACTCTAACAATAAGGCTTGCCATACATGTGGCTTTATATGACTTGGCTAATTCTTGAAATTGCACTTCACTGACTGGAAACTTGAATTATTGGCTTTGATATAAGAGAAAACGTGTTTTTATTACTACGTAGAAGAGAGGCATGCTAGTTCAATGGACATAAATATAGTATCCACTGAATATGAGATTTGTGAAAAGTTCTGGCAGAAAACGTCAATTTAATGACCACGTCAACACACAAAAAATGAAATTTTATTCTACGGTCTCCTCAGGACAAGTGGTTTCTGTTTTACTCTCCCTACCCAATGATAATAATAATAGATAAATAGATTTGTGTTTCAATATCCTGAGATTTATTTAAAATTGTCGCCAAACATGTATTGCCCATTTGGTGATATAAAGTTGGGAAGGTACCATTCTCAAGCTATTTTGGTTCTTAAAGGTTTAGAAAATTCATATTCCTCGTCATGTGTAGGCTTTAGGTTACATATTCAAGTCACACTTACCCAAATGCCGCATTTTTTACATTATTGTTGCAGAGAGGCATATGGGCCTACAATGACAAATATGAATAAACTCATACCCACATTTGGTGAAAACAAATAATCGCAGCCTCCACCTGCAGTTTAGCATGGTTCCTTTCGTCTCAAGGCATCCTCATTATCTTGTATGTGCGTCATTATTGGTAATAATGTGTAATTGCACGAATGTCTCCCTCCTGAGGAAGTCTAGATTTAGATTTAGTCATTAAAATTGCGTAATTGACACATTCGCATACAGAAAGGTTTTCAGGGAGTATCGATACACGAATGGTCAGTTGCGCACGTATTTCTTAAGCCAAGGCTCAAGCTGGAGTTTGATTCACGAAGTCAGGCTTGTCATATCTCGGGTTTATCCTTGGATAATTCCAGGTTTGTATGTGACCAGCTGGTTTGCACAGGGTGTGCTCAAGCTCAGCTTACGTTATCTCGGCTTGAACTTGGTTTCATTCTACGTCATTGTTAAAATAATTTGTTTTGCTGAACTTCAACGAATTCTTGAAACTTCTCTTCACTATTTGTAGATAAGTCCATCATTTCTGATCCATCTGCACTTCTTTAGATAGTTATGTATATTTTCATACGTATATGAATTTGGATACAAGCTACATGCAGGAGCAGAACAAAATATACCCTTCTTGACACGGAAACGTAACTGCGTAACAGTTCATATGTACCTTACTTACATCATAACACAATCCAGACAATTTTGCTTTAAAACAATTTATAAATTTTATAATTGTTTGACTAATACGCCTTAATGTAACATTGAAACATCGTCAAACACATGAACACAATGTGGCAACAAAATATCCAGTTTCATCGAAAGTATTAAATTTTCACGGAGTTTACATTTTCACAGCTTATTTATGATTAATATTTCCAAAAAAGCCACGGCAAAATACATGTAATATGGATACGACAAACAATCTTGATATTTGAAGGTCTGCTGTCAGTTTTTAGACCTATAACATGCATGTCTTATGTTATGTCATATACATAATACATCGAAACCAAATAATCTTTTGTAGGAATGTTTTTCTTTCCAAATTATATGGATCCAAATTGAAGATCCAACCATTGTCAGGATTGTTTGTTTTTAGATGGGCTAGCATTTACTATTTCATATTTGAGAATCCAAATTTTCCTTAAAACTAATAAAAGAGTCCATAATAGTTTATAAGAGTAAAAGAATTTACCTTAATTGTAAACATTTACAAATGTTGTTAATGTGCGTTTATGAAATATTTTGTGATGTTATCCATTGTTCTAAAAGTGAAGCATGTTTCATAACCCACATGTATTGTGCTCACTGCTGCAGCAGCTGCAAATGTGGAATATTTTGGCCTTTTTTGTCAATTGCGGATGCCATACAAAGTAATGTATTATACAAGGTAACAGAATTTGAGGTCATGCATTCAGTGAAATAATCAACTCCAAACTAAACCTCGTTAATATTTTCAGCGAATGCATTCCATCTGTTTCTCTGACTAATACGAGTTCATGTGTTGTAAGAAGTAAAGTTACAGTATCACTGATTTTGAATTTATCTTAATTTCTATTGATAAAAAAGTATATTCTGCGTATTTATTATTTTCATTCTAAACTTTTTAGACAGTAATTTACACGTAGATGATGGTTACTTTTAAGACGTATTGTTAATCTTTTTCATGGGTCCTCTGTATACTTTTGTACATTTCAACGTGCTGGTTGGGGTAAGAATGTCGACTATTGAACACCCATGAGCTTTTGTTTTTTTTGTTTTTTGTTTTTTTTTTGGGGGGGGGGGTATATGTGTTGTTTTTTGAGCAAGCACCCCAGATATTAACCACAAAGCAATTTATTCTTCTAGTTTAAAGTCGCGTTGCTATAAATAGTTCCTTGGAAATTCGTTTTACTCCCAATCTGCCTAGTTAATCAATAAGTCAATAATTAGTAACAAAAATGAATAACGAAAGAAAAAAGAAGGAAAGAAGGGACAGATAGAAAGAAAGAAAGGAAGCTAAAAAGAAAGAGGAAGGAAGAAAGAAGGAGAAAGAGAAAGAAAGAAAGACTGGAAAGAAAGAACAAGGAAGGTAAAAGGAAAGTAAGATAGAGAGAAAGAAAGGTATGAAAGTAGGGAGCGAAAGAAAGAAAGTAAGAAAGAAAGACTGGAAAGAAAGAAAAAGAAAGGTAGAAAGAAAGATAGAAAGAAAGAAATGTAGGAAAGTAGGGAGAGAAAGAAAGAAAGAAAGAAAGAAAGAAAGGAAGAAAGAAAGAAAGAAAAAAGAAGGTAGAAAGAAATATAAGAGAAAGATTCAGAGAAAGAAAGATAGGAAAATTTGAGAGAGAGACAAACAAAGAATGAAACAAAGAAAAAGAAATTAAGCATGAGAGAAAAAGGAAGAAAGAAAAATAAAAGATGGCAAGAGACGAAAAAAAGAAAGGAAGGAAGAAAGAAAGAAACAAGCATGAAAAAAAGAAAAAAAGACGAAATGAAGTAAGGAAAGAAGAAAGAAAGCATGAAAAAAAATAGAATGAAAGAAACAAAGACAGAGAAAGAAAGAAAGTAGGTAAGTTAGTTTTGGCTTGTGGATTTCTGATTAGCTGCTTACTACATAAATACAAATTTACCCAAGTTATTTAATATCCTAAATTTCCATGTAGTAGCAAGTAGCGAAACCAAGAAGTAGCAATTATTATTTCTTGTGCTCGCCCTTTTTTTCCAAAATATATATGTAAATCAAGAAAATAAAATCTGTCAAATGTTGATTTTTTTGTGAAATCTGCAAAATTGATGCTCGGTAAAGTGTTTGCTAATACAGTATAATATTTGAAATAATTCATGATACTCCATAAACAAGACAGTTATTTCCAGTACGTTTTTGAAGACTTTTGTTGTTGTTGTTGTTGTTGTTGTTGTTATTGTGATAGGATCCCTTGGTCCCACTGCACCATTCATTCCTAATAATATTTGATAACGAAGAAACACGTAAGAACTGACACAATTTATACCACAGAACGCGTGTTACAAGAGTTGAACCTGGATTCAAACCAACCCATAGGCAGGTTCAGAAGTAAGTCTAGCTTGAAGCTCAGCTTGAATCAGTACCCGACGTGTGGAAACGGACATACAGCTCAAGCCCACCTTGAGTCGGGATTGAGACAATCCTAGCTTAAGCCAGACGTGTGCAACTGGCCACAAGAGCACCATGCAGGATCACAAGTTATCTATCTATCTATCTATCTATCTATCTATCTATCTATCTATCTATCTATCTATCTATCTATCTATCTATCTATCTATCTATCTATCTATCTATCTATCTATCTATCTATCTATCTATCTATCTATCTATCTATCTATCTATCTATCTATCTATCTATCTATCTATCTATCTATCTATCTATCTATCTATCTATCTATCTATCTATCTATCTATCTATCTATCTATCTATCTATCTATCTATCTATCTATCTATCTATCTATCTATTTATCTATCTATAAATGGTAAGCAATATCTTGCGGTTATTACAATTACAGACTCAAAAGGTGAGTTAGAGGGAAATATAGTGTCACAGGCGAGCCAATATGTAGAAATGCTTACATTCACACAAAGCAGGAAAGTTATTTCGATTGGCATAAATAGTGTGAAAGGAAAATATATTTGCAGCTTCATGTCAATGATAATAACATAGCTCCAATCCAGACAAAAGTTTGGAGAATTTACAAATATTGTACAGCTTTTTCTCCTCTAGCATGAGTTCTGTCTCTCATTTCTTCGTGAATTCTTAAAAATTTTGAAGTTTGTTTAACAAGTCTCACTATTATATATTTGTCAAATTCAATGGTCTTTTCCAGGTCACCTTATGCTATCCGAGTTAGAAGGTTTACCTCTTTGCCATCATCATTGCAATAAAACATGTAATCTGGCTCCGACTTCGACTGCCCGCAAATATAGACAAGCCTATAATCAGTCTAGCTTGGGATAAAACGTAGGACTATGAGAACAAAATCATTTGAAAGTTAGGCAGTCATACCCGATTCTGAGCCATCACACGTATGAATATGAATATATATGTATATATATATATACATATATATATATATATATATATATATATATATATATATATATATATGTATTTGTTTTTGGTATTTCAAGAGAGATCCCTCATTCTTTCTCCTGTCATTCAACGAAAATATGTACTGATGTTTGGTGTCACAATTCAAACAGTAAGCTTCAAACAGTAAACACATCAACCATGTCAAGCAATAGGTCGAACATTCCCAAAAATTTGTGGCCACCAAACCATAGTTTGAAGACACATTCATTTATATCAATGTATTTTGAGTCTCCCGCTAGGCAAATAATTTCTGTTGGTACCATTGCCGTCTGCTGTGCCTAGGCAACAAATAAAACTGACGTCAAAGAAGGTAATGTGCCAAAGGGGAAAGAACATCCATTTCAAACATGTTTCAACAATTGTCCAAGTTACTTAAGGCCTAAAAAAAATATATGTGTGGTTCCGAAACCTGAAGGACCCGCCTTAAACGGCCCGAGTCCCGACCCTTAAAATATTTGATGAAACACAAAAAGATAGTTTCAAGCCGCTCGTTTCTTAATACATTTTGGTGCACCCCTAGCTGAAAGATCTAATCGAGAAAGCTTCCGTCGTGTGCCGATATTTATGAAATAAAATCAACCGAAACACAGCATTTTTATCAACTTGTCTGGTCTGGAGTGAAGGGTTAACTTCGGCGTGGAAAACATTAAAGCAACATAAAGTTCAACAATGGATAGCTGCAGTTGATCGGTGAAACAACATAGCCATGGCCAAGGTTGAGAGATCGTATCGAGTAAGTGGCCCTCGTGTGCCGTTGTTTTGCAGTAAAGTAATCCCAAACACAGCATGTTATTTCAACTTGTCTGTGGGTTAATTTGCGTCGGGAAAACAGCACAGCGATTAACACAAAGTTGAATAAGGAATAGCCCCATTTGTTCGGTGATCGTTATCATAACAGTTCGCTAGGTTCCAGGTGTCAGTTCTTCCAGTTACCAGTCCAGAAGGTGGTTAAAGTAGTTTAAAACATGATTTACTATCTTAAATTTAATCTACCTGCTCGGTTGTGCCTAAAGCAGTTATCACCGTCAGTTACGAATACAAATGAGACACGATACGTCCTGCGAGCAAATCATGCACCATTTTAAACATGGCGCAATGTATTGCGGGACAGTCGCATAAATTAAATTTGTTTGGATATCAAAGTGAGTGAATCCTGGCCACAGCATATATCATACCTGGCGGTTTTTTATATGATTGGTAACAACAGCTTAACGAATGTAGCACTGTTGAACCTTGTTTGCTCAGCACCTGGGCTCATAGATGCGGCCATTATGTGTCCATATATACTCAAATTGTGCTAGGTAGCATTTTCGGAAGTATTAAGAGACATACAACAGCCATATTCTCGTACGCGCGTCGAGATATATTATGCCGCGAAATGCTGGAATAAAATGCCGAAGTAAATGCCGAATTTCTCTAAAGCACAACACATTGTGATTATATCTTGGGTTTGAAAGCAGAAATGATTTTTTTTCGGTGCGTGACTGTGATGTAAAAATGGCAGACAACCTTCGTAATGCACAATTAAATATAAGAAGCTTCCTATTTTGATTACGGTTTTGATGTTAAAATACAACAGTGCACACAAGCCTTGTACATTTAAAAAGTCTCACATTATGATTTGTTATAGAATTCTCATTTCGCACACATTTAAGTGAAGGACTAGAAATCAAGTAGTTGCTCTAATATGTGGTCCTAATAACAATTAGTGAAGCACCACTCCCCATAATCCCCCCCCCCCAAAAAAATTAAACATTAAATTTCTACTTCACCTAATGGTCTTCAGCAATTTGTTGATTCAACGAATTTATAATTTATGACAGTAACAGTTGTCGTGAGGGAGAAATCAGCAGACAGACAGCAAAAATATTGACACTGTGTCAACATTTATGATTTAGTGTCATTTTGTTTTTTGTGCAAAAAATTGTCATCGTCATACTGGCGGTGTACATGATATATTTATGCATATCTCTTGAACTGTCCCGTAGTTTTACTCAGGCACACGAACGACCGTAGAAGTCTAAAAATTTGCGTGAAGTCAGCAGATCGTCACTCTTGGTACCAGTTTTAAACTGCAGTGCCCCCCCAAAAAGGGGGGGGGGGGGGCTGAGCCGTGTGGTGGGTTGTCAGAAGCAAGAAAATATCTTTGTGTTTAATTTTAGACAAAGGCGGTCACGATATATGGCTTATACGTAATAGAACAAAAAAGTGGCGTTTCAAAAGCTTTTTTTCACCTATTCAAACTTGTATAATATTAATAACTGTTTGCATCTTCATCAACCAACGAACCAACCAGAGCAGGCACATGATCATCTGTATACTGCATATATATATACAGTACAGTGAAAATGTATAAAATTTGTGATAAATGGCCGTGGTTTACTTAAACGATCAGTGGTAGTCAATTCAATGCGTATATCAGCCGGACACTTTAGTTGTGACTAAATTTGGACACTGAAAATATCTGGCGGGACAAAAGGTGCTAATGTCCCGAGTTGTCTGGTTTGGTCTGAAGTGACTCTGCCTGGAACGGGTTTCATACCTTCAAATGAATTACAGTAAGACCGCGTAGGTCACTAACTACAACACAGAATATAACACGTGAAGACACCTGCAACACATCACACCACGACAGAGAACGAGAGAGAGAGAGAGAGAGAGAGAGAGAGAGAGAGAGAGAGAGAGAGAGAGAGAGAGAGAGAGAGAGAGAGAGAGAGAGAGAGAGAGAGAGAGAGAGAGAGAGAGAGAGAGAGAGAGAGAGAGAGAGAGAGAGAGAGAGAGAGAGAGAGAGAGAGAGAGAGATGCGTAACAACAAGTTCGCCGCTTTATTTCACATCCTCGAAACAAACACTTATCGGCTTCGTGGACAATGGAAATAAAATGCTGCTTTTAATCGGAAACTAGCTAAGTTTTGAGAAAAAAAATGGCGCCAGCTGGTTTGGCATTCTCAGAGAAACGCTTGTGAACTTCAAAAACGATACCACTGAGAAATTGCCTTGATTGGAGCTTAGAGTTATAGACAAAACAAACAAAAATACATGTATAAATAAAATACGTGAAATGGCGTTATTGCTATACAAAACTGTAGGATCAGTTGCAAGAACCGAGTTCTAAATATCATCCTTACAGAGAATAAAATTATCCGGCTTAGCTGGATTAAAAGCTTGTTGGATTGAATATGTTTGAAATTGGATACGCGGGTTGTTCTAACTGTGCTGTGTACCTATATGTGAAAATATTAATTTTATTCACATCCTGTTCATTTCCGACACCTTCAAAGCGCAACAGGTTAGTGACGTCACAAACGCAAACCCGTTAAATGACAGGGAAAATATTCAAGGCTAATGACCTATGGCTGTCATACATCACTTCATCAACAGGATTGGAAATGCATGCAGATATATTCATTTTCGTCCAAGCTCCCATCCAGGCTGGGTCGGTGTGTTGCTGCTAATTGTAGCAACAACATTTCTGCAAGAATTGGCTTGTTTACATTCCCTGAAGACCATGGATAACGGAAAGCGTGGACCCATGCCGTTACAAAGTATTACACTATGACAAAATGTTAGTTTGTTAAACTATTTGATTCGATTCATGAAAAAAAAATGGAAGGAAAATATGGACAAACAAGGACCGATCTGGGGTTGAGTTAGGTGGCTACTGTAATATGTATGTCCAATTACTACCGTACATGTATATCGTAAGGCGTTATATGCCATAACGATACAATACTTGTTGGATAGCTATCACTTTCACACTTCATCTAATTGTATACAGGGTCTAAGAGCTTAGTATTTTCTATGTCAGGGCATTCTTGAACGGCAATAAGAACCTGGGCAGGAGGCCGACCGGCACACAGCCAGATGGTGTTGTTGAGTCACTCAGGTACCCTTCTTAGCCATGAAAATTTCATCCGTCTTTGGGACTAAGAACATATTTTAGCTAATTGGCTTATCAAGGCTTTTTCTTAATTGACATTTGGCATTATTAACAGATGTTCCTGCTTTTATCAGGATGTTTTATTAGTTTTCAACAGTGATTTTTGTTCTGATCTATTCCTGCTCTTTCCTCCAGTCATGGAGGCTGAATAAATTATGACAACTACGCGGCTGCCAAGCGGCTCGCCTTTGATCACTTTAAGTCATATACCACAATTTGTATCTTTGTCGTTAATATGGACCCAGAAAATAAATCAGTGAAAGGAACATATTTATCAGTGTTACATAAGGGATACGATCCGAAATAAAGGATCATAAGCGCATGTACTGATGTATATGGGCACGTATATTATTGCCCTTCAAGGGTCGCGAGGTTACTGCCAAGTATGAGTTCCGATATAGAAAGTTATTCATTCATGCCAACTTATATCTAATCACCCATACAAATTGAAAGGAAAAACTATCTGTTTGTGCAGACTTTCACATACCATAGGTGTATGCTATAGCTTTTTTTTCGTGAATGCTATAATCTGAAACAGTAACAGACCAGGCCCATCCTAACTTAAATCGCATGCATTCTTGTTGTTGGTAAATTCAGTCTAGTTTTGTCTTTGATCTGGAAAATACTCAAGCTAGTTTTATAAAAAGTATAAGACAAAGAAGGTTCCATATTGCAACGACCTTTACCTGGCGGAATAAGTAGCATCAAATCACAGGGTATATTGTATGACAGTATCTGCAGCATTTGGCCACCCCTTACTCAAAGTAAGAGGGACCACAAACAGCAGGTTACCTTGTACTACAGGTCAACTTAAACATTTTTAGAGAAGATTGACATGTAAATTTGAATGAACAGACGAACAGACAAACTGATCACAGATGTCTGACCACCCTGTGTAAATCAGCTGACAGAAAAATCAGCTAAGATGACAATAAATTCTAAATATTTTGAGTAAATCAACAAAGGTTGATGATACTTTAATATGTCCCTGTAAATACGTATACGGATAAGTGTAGGGTTTCTTATTCTATTATCCATGGAACGGTAAGAGGAAAACCTGTAGCATAAATAACATCTGAATAAGATACATAAACATCTAGCTGGATCAGCTGCTTTATTCATTTTTACATAATCTTGCTGGACCAAAAGTTGCCAAACTGATATCAAAACAATGTGGTATGTTTGTCATTCCTTGCTTACTATATTGCACCACTGTGTCCCTTATAAACATGACAGCATGTGTTTACTTGGGCTCAAATACTTAACAGCCAGAAGAAAAACTGTTCCACAGCAAAGCATAAGGAAGGAAAACCGACCTATAGTAATGAGTGGACTTGTACATATGTGTTTTGAAAAGAGTAAATTACCGTATCCATATTAAAAGGCATTGGTTGAACAGAATACGTGTGACCTAATCACTACTTTGAAAGATCAACCCTAAGGCTTGTCCAAAAGTCAGACAAACCATGTGGTCCCCAATGCAGGACAAAATGCATTAAGTTAAAGCAATAGGGGCCAGAAAAAAATATTGTTGAAAGGGCAGGCGGTATCTCATTGAATCAGTCTCTCAGAGGGTAGACGACTGCACTACGTTACAATATTGGACTTGAATTGTGTACCCATCTGAAACTGTTAAGTGACACTCATAATCGCCGGGGTAATGGCGTATAATTAGACACACACTAACAATTGACTCAGGTGGTTGTTTCGTTTATGCTCGAGTTCTCCCAATTTATATATAGATGCATCAGCTAGAATGGATGGCTGAAAACAAATCAAGATGATGAAGTTTCAAACAGTATTAATGTGGGCAGCATGGTGCTAAAATTGTAGGAGACAATCATCAGCACCGTCAAGTGTGAATCATTTTACTTCAAAACCCTGACTGGGCTCCAGCAATTAACTATATAAGCTGTCGCAAAGAAGGCCCTGAAAAGGGGCACAAAAACTGATGGCATGCAGGAGAGTAGATGTTATTGAATCACCAAGTATTTACAATAACATTGTCAAACCTCTGCATGGTTAACATGAGACAGGAAGAATACAGACAGACACACACACACACATACATACATGACATTTAGGAAAGTAGATTTGATAAAAGCGCAGAGTATTTACAATATCCTTTTCCATGGTTAAGGGCAATTTGTGGGGTCATGTAATAAACGGCTTGTTGTGTTTGCAGTTTGTCCTACCTTCAGTGATTAGTATTATATTTCAGGTTGTTATGCAGATAAGTATTGAGGAAATTGACGATACCAAAAGGAGGATAATAACAATGCTGGGTACTGCTGTCTTTCTCACGTGGGGTAACCTTAAGTTAAGTATGTTTTATCATTGTGTGGTTTTTGTTTTTTTTTTCTCTTTCTCTCTCTCTCTGTCTCTCTCATCGTAGTGGACTTTTATTATCGTGCTACAATTTCAAGTTTTGATTGGCTGCTTTGATTGGTTCAGATATTTTCCACTTCCATGTATAACTCGCGGGAATCGGTGGTTTAACCAGCAGCGGTTTGCTATTTTTGGCTTTTGATGCAGAACATTGCATTATTTAATGTTTACCATTCATCGCATAATAATAATGAAGTCACATCGCAAAGAGAGGCAAACGTCTCTGTAATTTTGGCATGACACAAGATGAGATCATTTGTCTCATTGTGTTGATGTTTTTCATAAAATGATGAGGGTATTAGGCTGAATAGTAGTGAGACTATTATTTGTCAATACGGTAGTTGAAAATCCGTCCAAGTCTAAAACTGTCCAAATATTTACAAGTCTATTCAACATGAACATCAGCAGACACAATAGGAAGACTTGAATAGCGATCAGGCAATACATTATTCACTGGACATCTAGAAGGTATAAGACGTCATATTAACAACGTTGGAATAATGACTGTCATGAAAATGAGAAGTGGACAACAGCTTTCAACAATATTAGAGAAGCTGCACCGAAATTCCGAGTAAGCAAGAACAGTCCATAATCAGTACCCTTTAGTCATCAAACAAGCCATGTCAATATCCAGAAGTTTAATGTAGATATACCAACACCTTTATGACATTTTGTATATATCAGTTTACGAGCAAGAAATGCAGTATGAAGGTAAACATCTCTCTTTCCTGACCTGAGACAGGTGACAACACAGTTTAGTATCAGTTTAAATAGATTTCATGCTAGCAACTCTCAGTCTCAACTTAAAATAACATTTTGCCTCATATATGCATTGTATAAAATGTCAGTTACATTTCCTAGCATTACATATTTATTACATAATTTATATAAGATCTCAAATCCACTGGATATCTATATAATAAATTTTCTTTTTCACTCCGATTCTTCAGAAATGATCGTTTTTATTTCATTTTGCATATCCCTGTTTCAAAATTTAAAAAAAAAACTGTAAATAACTGGAATCAAAATTGTCACAGTCAATTAATCATCTAGCAAAGGTCCGTTTTAACCTTTACACATACTCATCATGAGGGAAAAATTAACCTTGACACATAGACATCATGAACTCGCCCGAGTAGACTATTGCTATCGATATCGGGGTTATTTACTATGTTAAATTCAAAATCACTGTGTGTCATTTAATTCAAACTTCAATTCACTACTATCGTTATACATCATTATGTGTAACAATAAACATTCCATATTATTTTCTGTAATTTCTTTCAATTTAAAATCATCAGGATATATTTGTGAAATATATTCTCGACTCTCGATAGTGTTTATCAGAAACTTGGACTCAAAGTAAAATAAATATAAATTGCCCAGAAGTGCACATTGGTACCCCCTGTAATACCAATTGTCTGTTTCAAGATTGAATCTCCAAAAGTGACATAAATGTTATCAATAAAAAAGCTCAGTAATTCACCAAACTGATCGTACGCAAATGCAGACTGGACATCCACCATATCATTACCGAAATATGCACCTTTGTAAGATAGAACCATTCTTTGAAAGTTAATTTCTCACATCTTTTATATACCAGAGACTTGATACATTCTTTAGAATAAGAATGAGGAATAGTTCAATATGAGGTAGAAACGTACCAAGGGCAATCTATTGGAAAGGTAAATGATTATCAGTACCAATCGAATGCCCCAGGGGCTTCGATTAAGCTAATATCCAAAAGCTGTAAATACCAGAAGATGCTTCTTCCTATATCTTCAAAATTCCTGTACTTTCTTCAAGCCTTTAGATATTAAACTGACTATTCTTTAGTACTGCAAAATTTGAAACCTGCTATGATGCAGAGCTTATAAGGATCTATATGCAGTTTTGGACGTGAGTAAATGTTGGGTAAAACGGTCTATAATATACAGCAACATTTCCCCGCAAAATGATACAGACAGGCTGACATGCCTGATAAAAATATATAGTTAATGGCATAACGTTTGTGGAGATTGAGAGCCAAATTACCAAACTGTCCATCTAAATATGAGCGCAAAAATGCAAAAATACGAATTTTTTTTGGTATTGTTATAAAACGTTTTTATATAAAAACTTGAAACTTTTATATACAAAAACGTCTGGTGAAACCTAAGATGTAATATGGAAGTAGTTTTGATGAGACTCAAAAGCTTTCATATCCCTATAGATGTAAGTAGAAAATTTTGCTGAGCTTTTAGATGGCAACGCTTTTGGTAGAAAAATATACAAAAACGTTTTAAATATAAATGTAACAGGTAAGGTTATGGTGCGTAGAGAGTTCGGACTATGGAATAGGGTAATGACTATGAGGAAGTGGTTCCAGGCGAGAAGACACAAATACAAACATACTAACATGTTGTTAATGTTTTCTTTATGAATTACATAAATATGACACAATCTAATTTTCCATGATTCATGGGCAACAAATCTTACTGATTTGCAGAAAAATAAATTTATACAAGTTTTGTCACCATTGAAAATGGTACGTGAAATCAGATTTCTTTTTCATGACTTCACATTTTCAGGCGTAAGAACCATTTTGCTAGATTTCCCACAACAACATCGAATTCACGTATCGACTACCATATGCTGCTTATTAATGAAGTCATTTGTGTACATAGCTTTTTATGGCGCTTCCAAAACAAAGATGGATTTGGAGTTGGTGACTGATTGCACTTCTAAACAGTCGATACGTAAATTTCATGTTGTTGTGGAAAGTCTAGCAAAATGGTTTTGGAACTAAAAAAGTCAGAACGGAATAGCACATTGTAAAAAGACTGATGCCAATGAGCTACCATGCTTGTGTTTTTGCAGCTATGGACCAAGTTGTTCTCGCGTTTTGTCTTAATTTATCTCTGAATATATTCCCTGCCTCAAAAAAAGTTATAAGCATGTAGCACATAAAAGTTTAAGATGAGTATGTTTTAAAGGAGATCTACTAATTCCTCAGAATTGGAAGAATGCTACTCATAGACGGACAGACCTAGTATAAAACGATTGAAACGGCAACATATGTGCCACTAAGGGGCCAGACGCTACCTACTGTGTCCCTTTGTAGTGTTAGAGCAATCGTGTCAGCGAGTCTCGTGAGGTTGAGTTTAAAACTTTCCCAAAAGGCAAAGTCTCAGTTGACTATTAGGTCCAGAGACACTGGCTCTGGGGCAGGGCATCTACAGAAGTCCTCCGTGCTAACAGATAAACAGGATGGATGTATAGGTTGAATGCTTCTGTGGAAAGTATATACCTTTCCGATCACTTATAAAGGAGATTTCCTGGTCGGAAGCTTGAGCTGGGTTTGGAATGGATAGGTAGGTATTCACCCTTTATACCGCAGACCATATCAGAGGCAGCTGAAGGATTTTCGTTTCAGGACTACTTGTAAACATGTGATGGTTGATTGCCCAGGGCAATATATTTTCCCGACCTGATCTTTTGTCACTCCTGTTTCTATAGTAATAGTTTCTAAATGTTGTGAAAGCAGTTTTCAATGAGATACGTCAAGCAGGTTCATCTCACTGTTGAACATATTTCTGCAAGACACACTATTTTGTATCCTAACCCCTTTTTGCTACGTGCAACTAGCCCATGATTTCTAAGGCTGTCGTAAGCATGCTTACAAGTAAGAACAATCTAGCCCAGGATGACGGATTTACGAGGCTCAGCATTTCAGAATAATCCTAAAGGAAGACACTCTTCTTTTTTTTTAAGTGGACTGACATTATTCTCACAGGAAAGCATACATTTGGGTTCATTAATTAAACTTTACGTCAGCTGATGATAAATCTTATATCCAAACAAGCAATTTAATGTTATTGCCATTTAATTATGCAAACATTGTTATGGGTCTTCGCAAAAAGGGTGGGGGGGGGGTATTATGTTTTTGATTGTCCATCTGTGATCTTTTATCCATTTGGGAACACAATATCGGAAGATGTACTGGGCAACTGTAACTCAGAATTGCCTCATTTGTACCATCAATTCTTGACCTGGTACCCTGAACCCCATTTTGGTGCCCTTCATCATGTCTTCAATGTCACACGACCTATGCATGTGCCAGGGATGTCCATTCAGTTAATGATTAACCTCAGTGCAGTTACAAATAATACAGCATTGTTGAATTGAAACATATGAATTCGAATATTATCAGAAAGGCGTCATGTTTCATCTACCTATGTAAAAGCAGATCTAGGAAATAAAAACACAATGGACCAGAGGATATGATTAAAATTCAAATTCCGATTCCTGGAGGCCATGTTAGGGATATGACTTTACTACAAAATGTCATCCGTGCCCTTCGTCAAATTCTATGTAATGAGGTTTTTTGCAAGTTGTGTTAATAATGTTGACACCCGTTTTTAAAACATCTTTTGTACTAAAACTTCATAATTTAAAATTTAACAATATTCACATAACAGGATATCCTATATTTGCGGCTACAAGTCACAGATATCATCCATGCATCAAATAACGGCAGAATTTATCTGCCAAATCCGTATCACAAAACCCACCTTGGTAATTGCCTCTGTTTAAGTCTATACCCTTTCCAACTGAAATATGTTTAATAAGCTAGTGAAGAAATACATGTTTTTTTTTTTTTTTTTTCATGAAACTTTACAGCAAAAAGTGGCATTTCAGGTTAAAAAAAAAAGTGGGAATCTTTCTTTGAGAATAACGTATATATCTTCAAATATTTGGCAATATATTCAAGTGACAATGATTCCACAATAACACAAAATGCATCACAATGAAGCATATTTCAGATTTCTGCAAGCTACACTTCTATATTGACATTGTAACTACAGCGTGGCTTTACCTTAAACAAACAAGAAGAAGGAGGAAGGAGAACAACAACGGCTAATGTACAAGGAATATATGCTTTTGAACTTATCCACAAGTCGGCAGCTTCCCCTATTAGTATTAATTTTAGCATTGAAGTTGTCTCGCCCGTCTATATAAACCATTTTAATAACGTTTCGATTTGCGGAAGCACAACAAAAGAACTTAGATCCATTCCATCTAAAATTACCAAATGATCACTATGAAATAACGGATAAAAAAAAAGGTAACGTGCATTACACGTGCGTGAGGATGGGCTCGTTTGTGTTCTGTCTTTTGCGGCACATAAATATGCAGCAGGAGATATACCTACAGGTCAGGTACAAGAAATATACGGTGGTATATAATATGCAAATATGATTTGCACCTTTATCGTATTCGACCGCTTATAAATTATATAGATATCAGTATAATGGCACTTTCAGAAATCACACAAGCTTAGTCAAGCAAGTGTTTATGGACGGAAACTCCTTTGCAGCTTGACATTATGGTTTGTCTCAGAATGGGTGGAACTGTTTCCCGTTATCGTGCACATGATTTTCGTGAATAATAACCAAGTTTAGTTTAGAGGCCTGGGAGGTTGCTGTTCTTTGACAAGAATCATATACAATTGTATATAGCAACTGGTTTAAAGTGGAAATAACTGACTCGTGGAATGTTACTAATTAACAAGTACTACCTGACCTTACCATTCATGTTGAAGATAATTGTTATTGCATTAGAATAGCCTTTCTGGTACTTTTACTCTTTTGTATGGGAACAGTTTGTATGGCATTGTCTTTAGACCCGATTATGAAGCATCATGATGTGGACATCTATTCTGACACTAACATATTGACAAATGTGAAGATGCCTAGGGTTTCTGCACTTATAACTTCAGGTGCATCTGTCTTGTATTTGTTCCCCTGACACCGTTCACAAAGGGGGTTATGTAGGGCTTGTAATAATCCAGGTCCAGCGGAGCATTTGTTATCTCAATCTACTGTTGAAATATAACTAGACGCGGACAGCCTATTCAACGTAGTACATCAGCTCGACACAGTGTAGTGGCTGGCACATCTAGATTGATCGCCAGATGAACTCTCTTTGTCCTATTCTGAACTGTGTCTATGCTAGCTATGGGTGCTCTATTTATACCCTCCACAATGTGTGATTTCATCATCCGCTCATCAAAAGTATTTACTTGTAATTTTTATCAGTACATACAGGATGTGTAAGGGACATTTGCTGTTTTCATTTGAGCTTTGTTGTAGGAGCATGGTTTAAACACCAGCATTTTAACTTTTCTGCACTAAATGCTGACATCATCTATACAATGGTTTCAACTGACTCAGGAAATGACATCAGAAAGATCAAAGTCTTAGTTCTCTTAGTACAAATACAATTTATACCTTCAAATCTTGAAACTATACCATTATCTTCCGCATTAACTGGTGAATTCAACCATAGCTACTAAAACACTCCATTTTAACACCTATAGTATTTCCATACTCCATAGCTACTCATCGCTGTCTTCATTCTTCACCGTAAAGATTTGATGAATGCAGTTATCATGCGCATGTGTGGGAATCCCACATAGTCTGTGATAACAGTGCAGCTTTATCACTCATTAATACTGACATGTTGTGTTCAACTGTAATGACCTGATACTGAGACATACTCGTTATACTGAGATAGTTAATACATCCTGTTAACCTACTTCCTTAAATTAAGTTTGGAAACCGTATTCCTAAAATATAGTTTGAAACTTATTTTCACCTCCTCTTTAAGTTAAAAAGATTTTAGTATCCATAGGTCTATTTGACTTAAATCTCGCCTTACACTTGGTTTCATACAATAAACAATTCATGAGTACAATATTGATTATACAATGCGTGAATATAATACAAGTTATACAATATACAATGTGTCAATACAGTATAAATTGAATACAACTTGTTCACCATCTTTGGAATCATACATAACACAACATAATATAGTACAATTTGGTCTGCCCTTGGACTTGCTTGTATTGATGTTTGTAATATTTCTGACAGTTAAAGGACAGTCAAGCTTGCCACCATGTTTGTGTTTAAAATGGAAATATACATAAAAAATGTTCTAGCTCTGACTACTTTAATGCCACTATATATACAATGTTCCATGACTGAAATCTGAGCATTTTACAGTCTATGGTATCACACAGGGCGAGTAAAATACAATTATGTATGTATGTATGTATGTATGTATGTATGTATGTATGTATGTATGTATTTATTATATAGACATTTATATACAGACACTTATATGCATAAGTTAGTTGCGCATAGATTGGTTTTCTGGTTCTGTCTGGACAACAATATTGTGACCGTCAATCTGTACATCGAGATTGTGACCATCGTTACGTGAGCATACTGTAGATTGATGTGCACTGGTGTCCGCCTGTGGTTGCACCATTACCATTCCATCCTTTCTGAACGACTTCTTTTTGATTTGGTGCCAGTTCAGTTGATATAAATTCGCACCTATGCATATAGCAATACAAGCACAACTATTAATACAAATGCACCCCACGGTACGTGACATCTATGTGCACTCCAATCTATATCTGTATCCAGGTCTGGCTCTCCTATGGGCTTTGAATAAAATCTTCATGCAGGCTTCCGTGTTGCAAATTTTGCAGACTGTTGCAGATTTTGCAGATTGCAACTCTCTCAGGGTGTCCACCTCAGGAATCACGTTTCGGATGTTAAGGCTGGCATATCTTGTATTCTCAGTGCATTTACTGAGACTGGCCCTGTCTTTTCTACTAAGCCTGGCAAAGTCAGTGTTTTTCAACCTATTGTACATTTATCTCTTGCAGTTACTAGGTATGTTCTGTCCCTGGGGCTAATTTCTCAAATACATGTACATCTTAAAATTGTCGCATGTTCCTTATACAATTTCTCCGCATGCTATTAGAATGTACTTCACTAGTGCTATTTTTGTTGCATCAATAAAACCATGGGTGTAACTTAGCTCCACCGTTCATGCATGTCTCAAATCTCTTTGACCAGTCACAGTTGCATAGGTGCATGGACAGACTCCTGATCTGTGGATAGCTTTTGTTCTATAAACTATAGGCCTCCATCCTGTACAGCATTCAGAGTGAAATATCTCTCCTGTGTAAGGGTTCAGTCCAACATCGTTATGGCTGATGACCATCTGAATTGCTAATGTTCTTTGATTGTATGGTTGTGGCCAGCTATAAATGTTATAGCCCAGTTAAGATTTTGCCTTATTAAGGGTATTTTAATTATGTAGACAAGCAGGGCTCCATCCCAGATTGGTGTTACACATGTTCACAGTAACAAATGTGTTATGGGTCGTGTTTGGTGTTTTAGCTTTCTGTAAGGTAGTTTCCAATTGTTTTGGCGGCAATAAATCCTCTCTGAGTCGTCATATCTCCAATGATGCTTTCTGTCTGTGAAATCTGTCAGTGACTCGAAGATAGTTGGTCAATGTATTTTCGAGTAAAATTACTGCTTGTTCTATGATCAGCATGCTCCATATCGCTCTGACAAATCTTTGTTGTCATAGTATAGTTCCGTAAGTTCCGGTATTGCATTCTCAGCATGGTTGGTAAGTAGTGTACAATGGTGTTGGTTTGTTTTTTGTTTTGCTTTTTTCTGTATGCAATCCTTGTATGCGTGGTCCATAACCATCACAAGTTTGTTGACTTGAAGGACTATCTTTTTCTTTGTCTTCTGAGACAACGCGACTTCTTTCTGGATATCATCCAAAACCTGATCAGTGGCCAGGACAAACAGGGTATATACAATACCTCTGAACCCCTTTTTCAGGGCTCTCCTCTTCCATGTAGAATGGTTCAATTTTGATCGTGTCGTTCGAGACATCTGGGTTTCCAGTCTCCTTTGTAGAATGTCCATCTTGGTCTCCACTCTGATGATCCATTATTATTGTTTCTTGTCCCTTAGCGACAAAAAAGACACTGAAATGATGGCTTTTATGTTTCTGTATTGTTCCACCACTGCTCAACATACACTACTGTAAATAGGATGGTGGAATCAGCAACTTGTATTTTCATTGGCTGCCTTCATAAAGAACAAAACATTCAACTTATATTTAAACATATATATTTATAGCAACTTCCATGGTCAACTCCCCTAATTAAGATAATTTATGTGACCAGGTTTTTACGTCATGGTTATCCTTCTATTGAACAGGAATCCGTCCAAAGGTTCCTGATTTGACCAGTTTAAAATTAGAACCACATATTTATGCCTTTAAAAGCACATTTCTTGCCCAGATTTTGATATTTCCCATATACATTTCTTATTAGACAGACAGACACAAATCACCATATATCTATATGCCTCTTTGCCCCTTTTTGCGTGCAACAATTCGTTTTAAAATATATTGTAACCTTTGGTCAGTCCAGAAACCTAATTTTCATTACAGATTATAAAAAATTAGTCAATATATAAGAAGCAACTCTCTTCAATATGTATATATATATATATATATATATATATATATATATATATATATATATATATATATATATATATATATATATATATGGGTCTCACACTCAATTTCACAATTCATAGCTACGAAGATCGAATTCTTAAACTAGTTCCCTAGAAACATTTGCCAGTTATTAGTTTCACTCATCTCTCAGTAATAGAATAGTAATTTTTTGTTTTGTTTTGTTTTGTTTGTTTGCTTTTTTGTGGGTTTTTTTTTTTTTTTGTTTTGTTTTGTTCTGTTTGTTTGTTTGTTTTTTTTTGTTTGTTTTTTTTTTGTTTTTTTTGTTTGTTTTTTTGTTTTTTGTTTGTTTTTTTGTTTTTTCTTTGTTTTGTTTTTTTGTCAGTTTTTTTAGTTTGTTTGTTTTTGTTTGTTTGTTTTTTTGTTTGTTTGTTTTTTTTTTTTTTTTTTTTGTTTTTTTGTTTTTGATTTGTAAAGAAACAGTTTTGCTCAAATTAACAACGATCTTAGATGTAACACCACCCTTCTGATACAATACTGGGTTGTTGTTCCCCCGGCAACCTACTTAACAGGGAGAGCATACAATTCCTTTGTCCTTGCCCGAACGTTATATGATGATTATGAAGCTTATATTTATTATGCTAATTAGCGCAAAATTGAACAGCCCTAGACAGCTCAAAAATACCTCTGGTAGACAGCCTCCAAACTCGACTGACACCAAAATCATCCATCCTTGGTCCATAATCGGATGCCTAATTTTATTAGTTATTTGTTCATTTCGGACGCCATATTATTTCAGAAAATATTCAACTGTGTCTGCTACAGAAGCCAGTTTACCGTTCCATAAACCAGTATTTGGAATATGAAGAAATATTACAGCCAACTACATAAACATAGATAGATCTCCCGAATGTAATTTCCTCTCCATGTAAGGTTATAAAATATATATTCAAGAGTTTTATTTAAATTGGACTTTGGCTCAGGACTGTGGCTAGGCCACCCAATTGCTACGCCATATTATTTACTGGTAGGTCGTACAACTTGAAAATCGGAAATCGGACTTCGTAGCTTGTTTTCAGAGTAACTGAGTGTTCACATTCTCATAGCAAGATGGGAAACCTTTCAGAAGGCCTAAAATGTACTTTACTCACTTTTTTCTAATAGTCTACCACAGTCTTGTAGAATATATGAAGTCAACGACGAATGAATCTCATCTTTCTAAGTGACCACCTCAACCACCCAACAGGAAAAGCGACGCATCTGTCAAGTTAGTGTTGAACCCCCACCCCCACCCCCAAAAAGGGGAAAAAAAACTCCGTGCTCCTGACACGTTTTAGTCATGTAGGCATCAATTCCATATTTTACCAATAGATGTCTCTGCAAATTTAACAAACTCACAGCAGTATTCTATTCCACATGGGGGAAAGAGAGTATCGAGTTATTTTAAGTTCGCTACACAGTGTAAAATTGCGCTGACACATATGCCATTTAAGCCCATGTATTTTATAATAATAGAGGCCTCAAATATGCCATTTAAGCCCATGTATCTTATAATAATAGAGGCCTCAAAAGAATTCATTATCTGCATAGATGACACAGAGTTAAACCTACACCATTAATGAACCAAACGGTTTAACATAACAACAGTTTATCTGACGAGGACATTCTGGAATATGTGGTCTAAAATCTTCACGCATAGATAAATTTACATTTTACTGAATGGTTAAGTTGAACATGCACTTTGTAAATGTTGTATGCTACACATTGCAGAAGACATTTTGAAACTGGAATAGATAACTGGCATTTTGTGCCTGCATTGATGCGGGTAAAGGCTCTCTGTGTCATAATCAGAAGGAGCTGTGCAACGTTCAGCTGGTAAGATATGCACACGTGCCTGCTCTGCCTTCGGGTTGTCATTATGTAGAACTGTAGGTAAAGTCTTGTTACTTGGGTATGGGACATCTATATACGAGACAATATTTTACACTTGTGTCTCCTGTGATAGCTGGTAGGCTTTTATTTTTAGTGTCGTACTCGAACTCACCAAAACCACACACATACATATTTGCATCAAAGGCAGTGATTTGTCATGGGCCTGCCACCTTTGACATTATTTCATAAAATCACAAAGTGGACTCTGCGATGTAGCATACCCGTGTACCAAAAAATCCGAACACTTGACTTTAGTTTCTTAAACAGAACATCAATAACTGAGTTGAGTGGACTCCAATATTTCTGTACGGCACCCGCAAGTTGCATATACATAACACACTGTATTTTTTCATCTCTACGTTCGTGCCAAGTTTGGTAATTTCCTTTTCATCTTATGGTACTTTCTCTGCGGCTTCATAATCCAAAGAAATATGTAATTTATCTATATTTCAATACTGTCAGTCTTTCCTCTCCACGTCTTGCAAAATATAAACGCACAGTTAATTTTATAAAAAAAAGTCACACTGCAGTCTGCATGGACTCCCGTGAAACACCATTTGTACAAATGCACGACAATTGCTTGTAGGGTTATCTGTTTTTTTAAGCTGTATCTTTTCTGTCTCCCATCAATTAGGAAAATACCATGACGGGTAAAACAAAGACAAAAGTGTTAGTAATTTTCCCCAGTATCTGAACAAGTGTAACTGTCTATTCTGAGGATCTGATCTTAGATGTCTGTCGATTCTGAACGGATCCACGCCCATTGAAAGACATGCTGTACCACTCAGCAGCTCGTCAGATTTTTGGTAAAGAAGTAGTAGTCTCACAGCTTTTCGGCCAATCTTCTCCAGGAAGGATTTGAAAGTTAAGCGGTCTCCCCCTTTAACCAGCAATTTTATGAAGTTAATTAATCTCATATCAGAATCATCATTATCATCGGCATAAGCGTAATTGGCACCATCACACATGGATTGCTTAATACACTGGGGCTAATGAAGCACAAAGTGGGCATTACAATAGCCATACTTATGTGATATGCTGGATACCTGTGGTAGAGAATTCAATATTTGATGAAACTTGACATGTTGCTGGACCATATTTGTAGAAAAAAAAAATAGACATGCTGAGTCACCTTGAAGTGACCTTGAAGGTCACTTTAGTGATATAGATAGGTCATTTCGGGCCCTTTTTCGTTTTCTTTTTACACATTTATATCAAGATATCACAAGAATCAAAGAGAACAAGTTATGTTAAATATTGCATTCAATATTTTGAAGAAGAAAATCGAAATACACCAACAACAACAAAAAAAAAAAAAAAAAAAAAAAAAACCCGAGGGTATTTGACAACAGTTTATTCCATTTTTACCTAACAGGCATACATTTGTATATAGAATAGGTAAAACACAAATATTGTGCTCATTAATTAATTAATTTTAAAAAGAGCACCTAAAAATCCTATGTTTTCAGGAAAAAGAAAAACATAAAACCATTGTTGGCGGCCATCTTAGACTGAGGAATAGAAAACGAGGCTCTGATTTCAAATTCATATAATTTCATTTATATTAAAAAAAGTTTGCGTGAACTTTTTTTTTTTTAATCATATACTTTTTAGCTGCATCCAAAGGTGGACACATTTTTAATGAGGCAATTCGAATTTTTTCTGATATTTAGGAAATAAACCTTTTCTACCCAGAATGTTCCAGATCATTTTTTTTTGGGGGGGGGGGGTTATATACCGAATATTAATTATATGATAATCCTCAGGCTTCATCGTTTTCAAACAAAAATCAAAATAATCATTTTTGGGTATATGTATCAATACATGGGTGAAAATTGGCATTGGAATCTGTTTGTAGCTACGTTTGAGGGTTCAAGATCATTTCAAGTTCAAATGAGGTTAAATTTTTTATATCACTAGTATATCTCATTATCTACCAAGTTTCATGAAGATTTGCCATTTACTTAAAAAGTTAATGCCAAATGTATTCTTAATTAAAAAAAATGTTCATTTGGCCCGATAGTGCTTAGCTAGCCACAAAATGAAAGAGGACACTTTACAAATATCCTTCATGCCCTGTCCTTGCATATCCTTGTTGCATCGTACAGACCGTGCATGACACACCCACTTCAGCAAGAATAGCATTATAGGCATGAGTTTGACATGGATTTCATTTCCGTCCATCAAGGCGTTAATTTTTTATTTGTTTGTTTGTTTCTTTCTTTGTTTGTTTAATTGTTTTTTTTTTCATTTCAATGTGTGAATCAAGTTTATTTGTTTATTTATTTATTTATTCATTCATTCACTTATTTCTCTATTTATTTATTTATTCATTTTTATTTTTTATTTATTTATTTACACGTTTTGGAGCCAAGTACAAAATTTTTGAAGTTGGGAGGGGTGCCGACATTGAGAAATATGGATGAATTATATGGACCTAGACAAGGAGCCTATAGTCACATGACCAACTTGAAGGACTTAAACTCTCCAAATGGTGTGGGTACGACGTAAGTTGTGTTTTCATTGAGAGTCTGGCGTTTGCAATCTCTCCTGTTTAATCTTTATTTACGGAAGTGCACTACTGCTTTGACATGCGAATGGCTTCATCTCTCGGAGCACCCAGTACGTGTGCAACGGGTAAGGTATCGTGCTCTCATAGTGGATTCAACTGATTTTACTGTAACACTACTGTAAATTTTGGCCGTATTAAGTTCTTAGACACTACACTAAGAATACTCCCGGGATGCACTTTATCCCGATAGTATCAAATAGAAATTGTGTAGTGCTGAGCATAATTAAGGAATTCCCTTGCATATTGAGCTCTCAGTGTTGAAGTTACGGGTGATGACTCCTGCAGGGGTCATTGATACTGTACAGATATTTTCGGACACACAAAGTGGTCTGTCTTTTAATCACAAAGGTGCTTTATATAAATAAATGGTGGTAACTTTGACCTACATGCATGTGCATTGCATTCATAAGCTGGATATCAGCCAGTCATCATCACAATTTACGATGACGTTGCCCACCTCGTTAATAGCACGGCCTGTCATTTTCGATTAATAAAGTCGTTTGTAAATGAATGAAAGAATGAATAAATAAGCAGATGGACAAATGAATAAATAGTTGTGACCTACCTGCATGTGCATTGCGTTCATAAGGTCAGAAAAACAGTTGTCATTTTACGCAATGCAGAAAGCAGGGCGTCGTCATTTCTCAATTGCAAAATAAAGGCTTGGCATTGTGAACATTGGCACAGTTCTACATTTGGAACAATCTCCCCGCCATTGTACAGAGTCCCGAAACAACATGAAACAGCCACATGTAAGGCATTTCGCTGAGAATCCTCATGGCAAAGATTTAGATACGTGACAACCGATGCCAGAAATTATGAAAGTAGGTGTCAGCAGGAAGATGATCTTGGTCTTGGTGACTCTGATAACGTTGGAGTGTCGAGCTTTCATTGCTGTAGGATGGTTCCAAGTACACTCAACGCTATTGGAAAAGAGCTGAACCTTCTCCAGCAACAACTTTCTGTACATGAGACTGAAGCGCATTGATCATATAAGGATACGAAATCTAGAGTTACATTTACGTGAACAATAATAAATGTACATTAAAAAAAATTATAAAGCTGACTCTGTAGATAATTTCATCTCAAAGATGGAATCGGACTCAGTACACTCTACAGTTCTTTAAAAATTTAATGGAAAAGAACGATTGCAGTTATGTATATATGCAGGTGATACAGACCTTCCCCACCCCCTGGAAAATACCCGACGTATTTGGAAGAAATATCTGAAAGATATACTTCTACTTAGCAGAGGTGTCTATAAAATATGCTATAAAACACCATAAAGTAAAATTAAGTCCAACAAAATGTACATGCTTGAAAAGTACAAAAAACTGTCTTTTGCCATTGTCATCTTTGTCACTTGTCTTGTGTTAATACAGCAAATGCGGTAAGTGAACGCACAATCTTCCTATTTTTTTCAGTTTGAAATGGATTCAAATTGTTCATTTTGCATTCAAACTTTTGATATATTTGTGGCAAAATAAATTTTAAGAAGTGTATACAAAAATCCAGGTCTCACCTTTTGTAAATTTTGCTTTGTTTGGTCGCCAGGACTGTTTGATGTTTGGAAGGTTGACATCTCACTTTATGATGCTCAAGGGTGATGATCACTACTTCTTTGCCTGGTAAATTAAAGGGATACCCAAAATGCAGGAGTTTTTGGAATGCTGTGTTTCCATAGCTTCAATATACCGGGCCAGAATGGTCTTGATTGCCAAATGCGGCAAGGTTTGCCATCATACTTGAACACACCATAACACCTGGACCAGGAAACAGTTGAGGCTACCTATGTGGGCGAAATTGCAATTGTCCAATCCATATTGAACGTCGGGCCGGGTGGAAATATATTATATTACGAAGGAGCCGCTAGGGCTAGGCTCTAAATGATACGCTGTGGTTCAGGATGGTTCCACATCATATTTATTAAACATGTGACTTTAATGTCTAAGTTGCATTTAACAAATTACCTGTTATTAAGACATTGAAATGGGAATGGGAAATTTCACATGCTCCCTACAAATTTGACTATTGACCCACAAGGTGGAAAATTGAATCACATTGTTGATTGTGACAATCCCTTCAGATTTTTTTTTTTTTTTTTTTTTTTTTGAGTATATGATTTTAAACTCTGGTGAAGACGCAGCTTTGGTCTATTCCCCGAAAACTGATTATGCTGGGCTTTGAAGTTCCCCGTGGAAAGCCTGTTAATTGCAGTATACTCAACAACCCTGAAGGGAACCTAAGTCATTACCATAATTGGGTTAGCAATTTTATCAGATACCTCTCTAATTGTATTGCTTAGGACAGATACGTAAAAGGACACCACCAGCATGTTTCAAATCTTTTGAGTATGCCTCGCAAAATATTACATACTTTTTTATTCTTGCATTGGCACTTTTTATCAGCAACCTTACTATACTAGTACCCTCCAAAAAGCACCTAATTATCTGCTTTCTATAACATAATTTCATATCTTTATAAAGGGGGATTCCACATGTAATCATTGCCAACTTGTATTCATATTCAGGCACCATTACATAGGAATTTTCGGCATAAACAATTTTTTTAAGAGACCATAACGATAGAAAGCCAATAAAATGCAATCGTCTTTGCACAAAGACCTTCTTTTCGCGTTCTGTGATCTGGCATCTTTATTTATGGAATCAAACAGAAATAGATTATTTGCAAATTCCATCTTCACTGGCATATAGTTCTGTAAATGATGATAAGTTAAGTCAGCACAAAGGTTAAATTGATATGAAGTATCCATACACAGTAGCTTTTTTCACATTTTATGTGTGTGTGTAACGCCTCGCGATATAATATGATCTTCGCAATTGTCATTCGCTTCTTGTGTCATCAAAGTTCCCCAGCTTTTTTTCACATGTGGATGTGGATTCTTTACAAAGCACCATTTTTCAAGCACATGGTTAACATCTGAGCGAAATGCCACACCCTCTACTGTACGATACAAACAGGAGTGTGCTCCAATTAGTGAAGTAATTCAATACACAATTATTAGCAGATATATCTGAAGGATAGTAACTGCGAGACTACTGAGTAAAACATAACATAGAATGCAGTACATCAAAGATATATCCGGCTTCATGTGTCCTTTGGCATGCTCATGAAGCAATGCTTTTTTTCTCTAATTGACACGAGAGACACCAAACGCGTTCTTTTGTTCTGTGGCACGTAAAGGTTTACACATTGGTGTCGTCCAGGAACACGAAATAGTTCATGGTAGCATGCATATATCAGAGCCAGCAAGTCCAAATGTTAAATGAAAATAAAAATAAAATCTCTTTGGTATTGCAAGGATCTTATCAAGCTTAAATCAGATTCAAAGGCACATGCAGGTTGCAATTATAGCCTTACGACTCCCAAATGAACGTGGCAACCACGCTGGTTAAATCTTATGTTTTGATTTACAAAGATGTGGCCCGCAATGGGTAAAATTATTTGCAACTCATTCGTAAAAAAAAATCTTCAATTACCTACTTTCATGGATGAGATGGCACAAATTCCTATATCACTGATTTTTGCTATATTGACTTTCTTTTCTAAAACTTAAAGTACAATGCATCGAATATACCTTGTTGCACATACATTAAGTAAAGCAGCAAACAAGTACATATAGAAATTAATATTATAACAGGCATGTTTAATGATCATGTTTTTAAATGGGAAGGCATTTGGGAAAATTTGGCGCCGTCACACGTCAGTGGGCGTTAACCATTCAGACTATCACTACTGGCGCAAACACCTGTATCTTCAAAGGGCCCTTGCAAGAGGCACTCCGATATATGTTCGATGAAGGTGAATACCCGCTGCAGTGACATGCTGAGTTCCTATGTTGTATTATATGACAATGTCACCTTTGTGTGCCAAACGAAAAATGATACAAATGGTCAATCTACTCATAAAGTATCAATAAATGTTGGTCTCAATTGCCGACAAGTATATTTTCTCTTTGTCCCTCTACTTTACCTGTATGAAAATTAAAACCTAGATTAAGGGTAGGAACCACCAGCTAAACAAATGGTGAGTGAATTACTTTTTGACTTATTGCATTATGAAAAAAAATGCCTGCTGCTGATTTACCTTATTAATTAATCTATGTATACGTATAGTGTTTTCTAAAGAATTGCATTTGTATTTTTTTTCTGTCCAAAACCACTTCCTAGTAGTCATTACCCTGTTTCGCAGTCCAAACTCTTTATTCTCCATAAGCTAACCTGTCACTTTCCAATCTATATACATATGAAAGTACTATTGTCCATATTGCGCACGTTCTTCTATAGAATTTTGACACAGCCTGTATAAGCCCAAATAAATTAAAGCGTCTTCAGCGGTAACTACAAAGAACATGTTTGTCAGCCAATGTTTGATTATTTAACAATGACGATATTGACAACTGACGTGCCTTTTTAGGAAAATGTTGTGTCTTATTTCAATAAAGCAAATATACATCGATGCACTTATTACGGATAGGAAGGAACGAAATGCATTAAGCTGGTTATGCCACCAACTGGACATGTTTCAGTAAGAGGACTACTGTCTAGAAATTTAAAATTTGAAAATATAGATAAGTTATTTGCCTATTTTGGGATCTTTTATAATACGAATTTCAAAATTTAATGTCAAGGCTCTTATATTTGAAAATGTCAGGCTAACATATTTTGAGAACGTATATTCTTGACTGTGTTATGTGGAATGTGGAATCTTCTTATATATATATATATATATATATATATATTGTTTTGGTCGATTTTTGTACTATCACAGGCTTGTATAAATACCGCATCATGGGACTAAAAGCTACAGTGCCGCCATATGATGTATTGGTACTCTTCCGGTGGTATCGGCACTGTTCCGGTGGTATCGGTACTCCTCCGGTTTCATCGGTAATTGTGTTGATGAAGAGTAAAACTTTCTGCAAATGTCCTTCTTATTTTTGCTTTCTGTATTGAAATGTACAAATCGACCCAAACATGAGCTAAAAATTTTATAGCATGCTTTGTAGGCGATATGAAGTAATCAACTCGCACTGGGTACCATATAGCAGAACGAATGAGCGAAGCGAACGAGGGATCCATGGCATCCAGTGATCGTTGATATACTTCCTATCGTAAACAAAGCGTGCTATAATATATATATATATATATATATATATATATATATATATATATATATATATATATATATATATATATATATATATATATATATATATATATACTAAAGGCAATCCAACATGTAATATAAACAACTGAGCAAATGCTACATTATCGGAAAAAAATCGTAACTCAGAACGCATTTTATTAAAGATTCACAAGATAAAATCCGTATGTAACTAGATAACTTAGGAGGGTAACACACTGTTTGTAGCAATAAGTGCAAACCAAATGTCAATAAAATATGACACTGTGTATAGATATATTCCTAATGGAACACCAGGACGACCGTAGCATAAGATTAAGGATCCATTATCGCCTGGTCCAACTTTTGTAAAACCCGTTTAGTGCTGAAATCCATAGCGGTGTAACAAAGAGTAAAAAAAAAATCTTTGTCACGTAACAGTTTGGTGTGATGCAAATAGTTTAGAATCTGTCAGCTCTGTTCAATGTGTAACAAGTTCAAATAGAATTTTGCAAACTCTTGCACTTATTAATCAGTGATCCACGATGATAGAGACAGTGGCTTACCTGTCAAGTAGGTGGTTCATCTCTCTGCAGCACGGTTTCCAGGATACAGATAACACAGTATTCGTGAGCAAGATGATGGCACAAAATACGAGATCACATGCCGCAAAGCTTCCTTTTATGCAGAAAATTAACAAAAATAAACTTTCCTAAATCCTATCATTATTGTCCTTTAAAACCACCTATACTGACGATGTACCTTGCACAAACGTAAAACAGTCAAGTAGCTCAACAGCTTCGTCCTTCTTATATCACTTTGGAAAATATAAATACCAAAGATAATGAAGACACGCTTCTTGGTATATATATATATATATATATATATATATATATATATATATATATATATATATATATATATATATATGTGAAACTGTTGAAGCTCCCATTAAGACCACCCCCATAAAGAGACCGTTTCTATATTAATACCAATTTACAGACCCATGTTTTGCTTATTCTTCATTAAATTATATTCCCATTCTCCCCTATAAAAACCACCTTAGGTGATCTTAATAGGGAGATTGCACTGCATAAATAAATTTTAAAACAAATCAGTGCGGTGCCAGTGACTCTATAAAATTCAAGTTTCTTTAAAAAAATGTTGTGGTATAATGTGTAAAAGGCTTTAGATAGGTCATGATAAACAGTCTCGGATAGGTTGCCAACGGCAAGTATCTTGAAAATTTGATCTATAATTCTAATCCTGTAGTCTAGGCTGCAGTTTCTTTAATTTGTTGGGGAATATTCCGGTGATGAAATACTGGTTAACGATTAATGTAAAGGGATCAGAAAAATCATTGTAGTGATTCTCTATAGTAGTTTGATGGAAAGACCACCATGCTCCACACTAGACTTGGCTTAAAGTTGCTTATAATTAGCGAAATATCACAAGGAGACATGGGGGAAATGAGAACGAATGGTCGAGAGGTTCATTAAAAGTAGGCAGAAAAATGTGGTAGGTTTACACAGTTAATTTCAGCGAGTCATTTAGGGCTAATTTTTGTGAATAAGATGTTAAATTATTCGGAAGTTTCGACTTTGCTAGCTTTTGTATTATTTATTTTGAAAAACAGGAGGAATTGTATGGTCTTTGAATTGTTACAATTGACCACGGTAAACGTTATGCTTAAATTCCTTTATATTTTGATCAAGTATTTCATTATGTTTTTTAAGGTTTACTTTACGAGTACTATGCTCGGGTGAATCTTGATCGGTGCACTTAAATTGTTTATAGAGGTTGTCACGGAATTAATCGATCATAAAATGCCATTTGCAATCCAGCGCGAGTGTTTATATTTATGTTAGTGACATTTTACCGTTTGAATGGGTAGGTGTTTCGTTTTAGCATCACATAACATGTTCCCAAACTTGTCATAATTTGGAGAAAGAATATTAATCAAACTAGATGTACGGTTCCCATAATATCTGTGTTATTTCATTCATGAATGAAGTTTATATAGACATCACATCTTTAGTCTGAGCATTAATAAATTTAGGTGGTCCATGTAAGTCAAGTTTTGGTCTAAGCACGTGGAATAAGGCAAGTGGTAGAAAAATTGTGAACACAATTTCAGAAAAGGTTTTTTCACAGTGGGATAAGTTGCAAAAAAATGTTGTTAGTTGAGGTTGCCCTTCCTTCAGAGAATCGTGTGGTCATGTGCATTAGGATACAAATGCACCATTAAGTAGTAATCCTAAAATTCAGAGTATTTTTTTCTGTTATACAAATTTTCATAAGCCGAGATCAACTAAGGTCATTTTGTCAGCGTGCTCACGTTAAAGAGTTTCGAGGATAGGAGCACGGTCTTTACATAAAGTTTGAATGTCCTCATTTCGGTCACATGGTGGCCTGTAAATATTGCATAATGTATTTTTTTTGTTTAAATCAATAATCCACAGTGTGAACTACAAGTTGCTTTTAGGGAGATGATGCACAATTCACGAGCTCAAACAAAGATAAATCATGATGATCGCCTTCTACCCAAGTTTCCTGTAGGCAAATTGAATTATATAGAACGTTATTCATAGCTAACTCATCGTTAAAACATTCAAATTTGTCAAATGTAACGCTAATAAATTGTATATTGATACCTTATACCGCAACATGAGCGTTGAACTGTTTAAAATGTTCAGCCATATTGCTAGGATCGACGTATGGGGAGTCCGTAGCTTTTGTAATTGTATTATCAAGATTATAAGGATGATGTAACAATTCGTTTAAATAGATTGTTTGTATTTACGCGTCCGAAAATTTGTAAAGTATCATTCACCAAAAAATGTGAGATTATAATTAAGAAAGAGGGAGGTCATACTGTTCTATCCGTTGGATCGATTATGATCTCTCAGATGATGGTTATTAGATTCGATGTTATAGACAAATATGCAACAGCGTGACTGAACAGAGGGAATATAGCTGGCAATACTAAAGAAATGTCAGAAATGTGCATGTAGGATCACTCGTAATGAAAAACACTCATACCCTTTTTGTTTAGACTGCAACAGGTTGTAAATTTAACCTGTAACATATATATATATATATATATATATATATATATATATATATATATATATATATATATATATATATATATATATATATATATATATATATGGTTTCAATGCCCTCATTTCGGTCACATTGTGGCCTGAAAATATTGCATTATGTATTGTTTTTTGTTTAAATCAATATATATATATATATATAGTTTTCCCCAGGCTGGCCAAGTTTTTTAGCAAACGTAACTTACTAAAAGAATTATGTAACTAAAGAATCAAAGTGACACGTACTTATTTGGTCCCTACTTAAGTGATGTAAAGTTCCATATGCCATATGAAGCAAGTCTTTTGCTTGGGTCTTACCAGCTGTTTTATGATGATAATGTTTCTGCACTTGAATTTTCAGCTTTTGGCAAGGCTATACACATCAGTAGGCTACATCTATATTTATTATCCATTAGATCCTTGTTCAGTGCTCTTAGTACGAGCATGATGTCTATCCACAAAGGTATTCCCAAAGGATCGTTAGGGACGTATCTGGCGTCAGGTAACTGTTTCACTGGTCAGGATCCCAAGAAGGTATGAAGGCGTTAAATACTTTGCATTCGTTCACGCGACCACAAGCCATTCCTGTTTGATCAGCACCTTTCATTTGGATGTGCTTCTTAGAGGTGGCAATGCGGAAGTTTTCATTTTCCCTGGCAGGACCTTTTAATCCTCGGATAATTAGTGACCATTTCTGTTTCTGCACATTGTTTACAAAGGCTTTCACTGGCAGTATCCCATAATTGTGATGGGTAATTTTGGCAGTAGGATGGTCAAGACAGATTTTTTTTGAGTTACTTCAATCCTGTATGCCAGGTTGAAGCTGATTGAACTTGTCCTTGAGGGGTTTAATTGTAATACCGCATCGTCTAATTTGCTTTTTGTATTTCAGTCATCTTTTCCTGTAAAAAAAAAAACCCATACCTTAATGTACTATATCAATATCAGTATGCAAGAATTTGATCTTTTGGTGGTTTGGTTGCCTTCTGTACTAGATGTCCATCAAAATGAATATGACAAGGAATGAAACTTCAAATTTGTCTTCGTCCCAAAGAAAACAATGGTAGTGGTAGTGGAAAAAAGGGATTATATGATGTAGGGCTACGTTCAATGGTAATTTCGCAATTTACAAATGTAGTTTTGCAAGTCACGAACCAGGCAGTGAAAGAAATTTAAATACACTGGGCATTCAGATGGCTTTTCCAGCATTTTATTTGTTATACCCATTTCAAGTTACAGGTACTGAATATAGAAATTGTGTATATAATACTATGATTCCATCAAGCAGCTTTTACGAACATGCTGCTTCAAAAGCAGCAAAACACTGAATGCATGTAGTTTATTTATCAAATCTTTTTTTATTAATTATAGGGTTATTTGATATTTGTTCCTGATAAAGGGTGACGAAGAACAACAAATCCTTTAAGAGGAAGGGCATCCAATATGATTTGCTCGCACATATTAATAAATGTATATATGTATACATATATATATATATATTCATATAAATATACATTATATATATACATATATATATATATATACATAGATATACATATATATACATATATAAATATACATATATGTGTGTGTATGTATACAGATACATATGCATAATATATATATACAGAGAGAGAGAGAGAGAGAGAGAGAGAGAGAGAGAGAGAGAGAGAGGAGAGAGAGAGAGAGAGAGAGAGAGAGAGAGAGAGAGAGAGAGAGAGAGGAGAGAGAGAGAGAGAGAGAGAGAGAGAGAGAGAGAGAGAGAGAGAGAGAGAGAGAGAGAGAGAGAGAGACCTGCCCTTGCACCCACCTGTCTTATGGAATTACCATTCCCTAAGTGAGCAGTCTCGGCTGGTGCCGCCAGAATATTTTAATTCAATTCAACTGTCTTAAGGCCCACCTGTCATGACATACCACTTTTCGAGGGTCCCATTAGGTGGCCCTTAAGAGAGGGTGTACACTGCATATGGGTGCACTCCGAATACAGTTCTTCGTTTGTCCTGGAATTAATACCAGTAAATGAACTGGGCCGTATCGCTTGTGGCATTCACGCTCACCTGCCTCCATTGAAGCCTTCTTTAAGGAATGGGGATTTGCACAGCCTGGTATGTGAGTTTCCAATTTCAGCTAAGTGGCTAAGTGATGGGTGCTGAAGGTTGCTTCTTCAAGTTCCGACTGTTCAGTGGTCATAATTATATATATATATATATATATTTATATATATATATATATATATTTATTTATATATATATATATATATATATATGTATACAATATATATATATAGATAATATATAACTAGGCAAAATTAAAAACCCTCCGCTTAAATAATTTAATGTGTACCCAATACCTTTTTAGGTAATTTAAAGATAGGCACATGTATGTGTAGCATAATCCCTTTGATTACATCATGTGTAAAGATGAGCAGAGTTGGAGCCCATGCTTGACTGCACATGGGCTGAATGTGACACAAAGTCAAAAAGTGCCCTTCGCAGAAAGGATCATTTGTGGTCTTTCCTGTCCCTGATAGGACCCTCCTGACCATTGATTTTTTCTCACCATGCTGTGTAATGTGGCCAGAAATTGTGCCAACCTTGGGTATAAAGGCATGGGTTTTTTCTGTCAGTTATGGATTCGCCATCACTGGTAAAACTGTGAACATCACCATGCCAAGGCTATCCAAAATGGACAGGGCAAGAGCCATAGATCGCATTGAAGCCGGTGAAAGTTGCAGAGCTGTCGCACAGGCAATGGGTGTGAACCACAAATTCATCAATGAGCTGTTGAGAAAATACCAAAACACAAATGATGTTGCCGATTTACCACGCCTGGGAAGGCCAAAGCTGACCACCAGGCAACAAGACCGTTTCATCGTCAATGCAGCACTGAGGAGTAGGAGCCGCACAGGTCCTGATATTCAGAGCCAGCTGGAGAGAGCCAATCCTCACCAAAGACGCATGTCCACCCAGACTGTTCGTAACAGACTGCATGCTGCTGGTTTAAGGTACCGGAGCATGGTGAAAAAGCCGCTTCTTACCCCACGTCACAAGGTTGCTTGGTTACAGTGGACAAGAGAACATGTCCGTACAATACATGCAGGGTGGAGCAATGTTCTCTTTACTGATGAGTGTCGCTTTTCCCTCCACAGAAGTGATGGACGTGTTCGTGCATGGAGACGGCGAGGGGAGAGACACGCTGCTTGTTGTGTTCAGCCCACAGTTGCATAAGGAGGAGGCAGCATCATGGTGTGGGCGGGCATCTCTGCTAATGGCAAGACAGACCTCGTCATCATGGAAATAACAATGACAAGCAGATGGTACATAATGGATGTCCTGGAACCCCATGTTATTCCATATGCGGGTGCCATTGGAGACAACTTCATGCTGATGCACGACAATGCCAGGCCATGTTTCAGCTGTGGTTCGTGATTACCTTGATAGTGAGAGCGTTGAGGTGATGGAATGGCCAGCATGCTCACCTGACCTCAACCCGATTGAGCACCTGTGGAGCCATATGAAAAGAAATGTGTACCAGAAGATGGGTGCTAACTCACACTTCGCAGATCTACGGCGTTATCTTCTGGAGGAGTGGGACAGTATACCTCAGGCACTTGTGAGAAAGCTCGTCTGCAGCATGCGAAAACGCTGCCAACAGTGCATTGACAACCATGGTGGCTACACATCCTATTGAATGGACATTTAAAGGTGCTTTATGTGACACAGTGATGAGTCAATTTCTGCTGTATTGAACTCAGAAAATGCCTTAACTTTAAGTACAGTCTGTGATAACTTTTGATGCAACCAAGCACCATCTGTGATAATTTCTGATGGGACTCTGCACTCAGTTCATATGCATGTTTGAGCGCTCTACAGGTATTCTTGCGAACTTGTGATTCAGACTTTGTCTGCTCATCGACACTGTGCAATGAAGCATAACTTCATTTGATCAGAATTTCCTCTACAGGTCTACTCTAAAGTGTATACAGAATAAAGGAAACATTGAATATATTCAAAATATGTGGGTTTTTCATATGAGAATTTCTTTTATTGGAGGGTTATTAATTTTGCCTAGTTTATATATATGTATATATATATATATATATATATATATATATATATATATATATATATATATGTATATATGCACACATATATATATATATGTGTTAGAACATCCCAATTATGACCACCTAAGGACTGAAAAGTTTAGTCTTAATAGGAAGTGGTCTTAATGCGGAAGTAATTTAAAGATAATAAAAATCAGGCCTGTAAATTCTTGGTCTTAATATAGCAATGGTCTCGTTATATAGGTGGTCGAAATTGGAGATTCATATATATATATATATATATATATATATATATATATATATATATATATATATATATATATATTATATATATATATATATATAGATATATATATATATGTATATATAGACTGGTCTGAAGTTCAATTCTTTATGTTAATTTCCTTTAAATATTTCTTGATTCTGCACTGATTATTCAATTGAATTATAAAGAAAGTTTCCAATCGTGAATATATAGTTGTATGACCAGATGTTTGGCATCCACAGTATCATTTATAGAAATTACTACCCGTAGCTCTATTGTGTCCCTTATCCATAAAACTGTCACTCAAAACTTGCTGCAGACGTGCCGTGTTGAAAAGTGACGGGCATAATTATCTTGGAACTAGGTATTAATTCCCACGTAAAAGCGGCAGGACACACATATGTGGCAGAAGTGATTCCATAGAAAGAAGTGGTTCCTAAGCCTGTTGTAATGTTTCTTACTGACTGTCGCCTGCGGCGTGGTAATTGCAGTGGGAATATAGCCTGAAGCAGAGGAACGCGACTTTTGAGTTGAAAACAGATTTTATTTAAAAACTTAATTGCTGATATGTTTAGATCCTCCCCACCCTTCCGGTATCATGCACACCGTGTAGCTGGTCTGTTGTTGTTGTTGTTGTTTTGTCGTCTTCGTCCTTGTTGTTCTTCTTCATCTTCTTTTTGTAGGTTCTTGTAGGATTTGAGTTTAGTGTGT
>OZ026620.1:78134574-78145740 GCA_964020975.1 Hermodice carunculata | reverse complement strand
AGAGAGGGTACACTGCATATGGGTGCACTCCGAATACAGTTCTTCGTTTGTCCTGGAATTAATACCAGTAAATGAACTGGGCCGTATCGCTTGTGGCATTCACGCTCACCTGCCTCCATTGAAGCCTTCTTTAAGGAATGGGGATTTGGCACAGCTGGTATGTGAGTTTCCAATTTCAGCTAAGTGGCTAAGTGATGGGTGCTGAAGGTTGCTTCTTCAAGTTCCAACTGTTCAGTGGTCATAATTTATATACATATATATTTATTTTTATATATATATATATTTATTTATATATATATATTTATTTATATATATATATATATATATATATATATATATATATATATATATATGTATATATATATATATGTATATATGTATACATATATATATATATATAAACTAGGCAAAATTAAAAGCCCTCCGCTTAAATAATTTAATGGTGTACCCATACTTTTTTAGGTAATTTAAAGATAGGCACATGTATGTGTAGCATAATCCTTTGATTACATCATGTGTAAAGATGAGCAGAGTTGGAGCCATCTATTAAGCTTAGACTGCACATGGGCTGAATGTGACACAAGGTCAAAAAGTGCCCTTCGCAGAAAGGATCATATGTGGTCTTTCCTGTCCCTGATAGGACCCTCCTGACCATTGATTTTTCTCACCATGCCTGTGTAATGTGGCCAGAAATTGTGCCAACCTTGGGTATAAAGGCATGGGTTTTTTCTGTCAGTTATGGATTCGCCATCACTGGTAAAACTGTGAACATCACCATGCCAAGGCTATCCAAAATGGACAGGGCAAGAGCCATAGATCGCATTGAAGCCGGTGAAAGTTGCAGAGCTGTCGCACAGGCAATGGGTGTGAACCACAAATTCACCAATGAGCTGTTGAGAAAATACCAAAACACAAATGATGTTGCAGATTTACCACGCCTGGGAAGGCCAAAGCTGACCACCAGGCAACAAGACCGTTTCATCGTCAATGCAGCACTGAGGAGTAGGAGCCGCACAGGTCCTGATATTCAGAGCCAGCTGGAGAGAGCCAATCATCACCAAAGACGCATGTCCACCCAGACTGTTCGTAACAGACTGCATGCTGCTGGTTTAAGGTCCCGGAGCATGGTGAAAAAGCCGCTTCTTACCCCACGTCACATGGTTGCTTGGTTACAGTGGACAAGAGAACATGTCCGTACAACACATGCAGGATGGAGCAATGTTCTCTTTACTGATGAGTGTCGCTTTTCCCTCCACAGAAGTGATGGACGTGTTCGTGCATGAAGACGGCGAGGGGAGAGACACGCTGCTTGTTGTGTTCAGCCCACAGTTGCATACGGAGGGGGCAGCATCATGGTGTGGGCGGGCATCTCTGCTAATGGCAAGACAGACCTCGTCATCATGGAAATAACAATGACAAGCAGATGGTACATAATGGATGTCCTGGAACCCCATGTTATTCCATATGCGGGTGCCATTGGAGACAACTTCATGCTGATGCACGACAATGCCAGGCCATGATTCAGCTGTGGTTCGTGATTACCTGGATAGTGAGAGCGTTGAGGTGATGGAATGGCCAGCATGCTCACCTGACCTCAACCCGATTGAGCACCTGTGGAGCCATATGAAAAGAAATATGTACCAGAAGATGGGTGCTAACTCACACTTCGCAGATCTACGGCGTTATCTTCTGGAGGAGTGGGACAGTATACCTCAGGCACTTGTGAGAAAGCTCGTCTACAGCATACGAAAACGCTGCCAACAGTGCATTGACAACCATGGTGGCTACACATCCTATTGAATGGACATTTAAAGGTGCTTTATGTGACACAGTGATGAGTCAATTTCTGCTGTATTGAACTCAGAAAATGCCTTAACTTTAAGTACAGTCTGTGATAACTTTTGATGCAACCAAGCACCATCTGTGATAATTTCTGATGGGACTCTGCACTCAGTTCATATGCATGTTTGAGCGCTCAAAGGTATTCTTGCGAACTTGTGATTCAGACTTTGTCTGCTCATCGACACTGTACAATGAAGCATAACTTCATTTGATCAGAATTTCCTCTACAGATCTACTCTAGGGTGTATACAGAATAAAGGAAACATTGAATATATTCAAAATATGTGGGTTTTTATATAAGAATTGCTTTTAGTGGAGGGTTATTAATTTTGCCTAGTTTATATATATATGTATATATATATATGTATATGTGCACATATATATATATATATATATATATATATATATATATATATATATATATATATATATATGTTAGAACATCCCAATTATGACCACCTAAGGAACTGAAAAGTTTAGTCTTAATAGGGAAGTGGTCTTAATGCGGGATTTAATTTAAAGATAATAAAAATCAGGTCTGTAAATTCTTGGTCTTAATATAGCAATGGTCTCGTTATATAGGTGGTCTAAATTGGAGATTCATATATATATATATATATATATATATATATATATATATATATATATATATAGACTGGTCAGAAGTTCAATTCTTTATGTTAATTTCCTTTAAATATTTCTTGATTCTGCACTGATTATTCAATTGAATTATAAAGAAAGTTTCCAATCGTGAATATAAAGTTGTATGACCAGATGTTTGGCATCCACAGTATCATTTATAGAAATTACTACCCGTAGCTCTATTGTGTCCCTTATCTATAAAACTGTCACTCAAAACTTGCTGCAGACGTGCCGTGTTGAAAAGTGACGGGCATAATTATCTTGGAACTAGGTATTAATTCCCACGTAAAAGCGGCAGGACACACATATGTGGCAGAGTGATTCCATAGAAAGAAGTGGTTCCTAAGCCTGTTGTAATGTTTCTTACTGACTGTCGCCTGCGGCGTGGTAATTGCAGTGGGAATATCGCCTGAAGCAGAGGAACGCGACTTTTGAGTTGAAAACAGATTTTATTTAAAAACTTAATTGCTGATATGTTTAGATCCTCCCCACCCTTCCGGTATCATGCACACCGTATAGCTGGTCTGTTGTTGTTGTTGTTGTTTTTGTCGTCTTCGTCCTTGTTGTTCTTCTTCATCTTCTTTTTGTAGGTTCTTGTAGGATTTGAGTTTAGTGTGTTGGATTTTGTTTGGGGTTTTTTTTTGTTTTTTTGCTTTTGTTTTTATTTGTTTGTTTGTTTGTTTGTTTGTTGTTTGTTTGTTTGTTTTTTGGGGGGTGTTGTTTTTTGTTTTGGATCGGCGGATTTATCAGTCAGCTGAATTAGAGATCTTATGGTTTGAGAACTATTTTGTCGAGGATTTCATGGTGGTCCTCAATGTTGGCAAAATCTACAAAGTAAATGTGTGACCCTAAAATATTTTCAAACAGGACCTACTTGAGCCAGGACCTTGACCATCGGACCAGTAATACAACACTTATGCATGAGAGTCAGTCAAAGGACACTGACCTACCTCCAAAGTTCAAATGACCACGTCATTCTGTGCATGCAAGGCCACATAAGCACAGAACCGTCACATTCATCTTGTTTGTCTATAACACATTTTGCTGTGGTAGCTTTGAACACAAGATATAGAGATCTGTCAGAGTGATATGGGTTTTACACAGGTAAGCATATTTGAACGCGACTTAACCTTCCAGCTTTTGTAAAACCCATATTTGACCTGACCTCTTAGAGATTATACTCCTCCAATCCTTGCACGAATGAACACTTTCCTGCTAAAAGCATATCAGGTGATCTGACAGCACTTACTCAGTTTGGCTGCCATTTTCTGTGACCAATTCACTTAATATAGTTGCTTTGCTCAGTATGCACAATAAGCCAAATCGCCATCTCAACTGAGCATTTTCAAAGAGGTGTGTTCCTCTACTTGGGTTACAGGCCATTCAATACAAAATTAGCCCAGTTAACATAGAAAGGTAGAGAGGTAGCACATGAAGCTTTGAGAAAGAATTGCTACGGAGGACAGCGTCATTTATTAAGAACTTTTCTCGTGGTTGTTATCATCTATACACCATATAGTTTTAATATATCCATGAAACTGGTTAGTAAATTGATACAAATGAAAAGTTTGATGATTCTGGTCACCATGGTAACACAACAAGGTGAGTGGAGAATGGTCACTTTTATGTGTTGAGTGACCGCTGACCTCAATGGGCCTGCCTCCAGGCTGGGCTCAGATAGTGACCTGGCTCATTGCAGATTGATAATGGAGAGCTATGGCGTTAGGAGATATACTGTTCTGCGAAATTACACCAGCCTTGCGATTAAAACGGGGAATATGTGCTTATATTTTGCAACTTTCATTTTAACTTGATCAAGTGCAAATAATTTACTTAAAGCTACTTGTCTGCATCATTGCTGTGTACAATAGGAGCACAAATAGTTGCCTCAAAGTGTAAGCAATTTACATTAATTAGGTTCATCAAGGTTAGATTATTGAAAGTAGAGGCAGACAGAGATAAAACGAATGGGCATGGTTTGGCATAAATAGAGCAATACGTGATAGGCAATAATTATATTGGGCGCGGGACAACGATTCAACAGATCAATAGTTGGTAAGACCAGTTGTCATGGCTACAAGATACAAGATACAAGATACAAATCTTTATTTAATCTCGGCGTTGACAACAAGTAACATTAGCTATACAGCTATTATGGCCGAGCAGTAGTGTATAAAAAATATAAAAAGTTCATCAGAACACAAATGAAGAGACAAGTTAAAAATATGACATCAGTGTGACCTGGAAAATGTTGGGTCTCTTGTAAAACCTGAAGAGATATAATTTCTTCAGAGAAAAGGGTAGCTTAATAGCAAAAATATTACAGGATACCCCCCAACATCATGGATAACCATAAAAAAAAAAAAAAAAAATTGGAAGTTAAGAATGATTTGTAACATAAAGATTTGACTTACAGTAATAACATGAGCACTTCGGCCCTTGCCAAGTTTTAATCAGTCTTTTAAGAGTATTAATATTTGTTGCAGTTTTAAATTCCACTGGTAAACTATTCCAAATTTTTGTCCCCTGGTATGTGAAGGACTTAACACCAGCCCTTTTTGTTTTGGGACATTTAATGGGCAGTTTAAGTGGAATAGGATTTCCTTCATCCATTTGTTGGTCATCAGTGACAAATAGTTTGGTAGTGAAGGAGGGGCTTATTTGACATATGGCCTTAAATACCTCAACAGCAAGTTGACGTAGTCTGGAAAGTTCCAGACTAGGCATTTTAGCCATTTCCAGTAAAGCCTCGTAATCATTGTTAAAATCATTGAATACAAAGCGTAATGCCCGTTCCTGCACCTTTTCTAGTTTTTTTGTATTGCCTTCACTAGTGAAGTGCCAAACTAGCGGGCAATAGTTGAAGTGACACATGATGAAACATCTATAAATACAAAGTTTGGTGTTTTGGTCTAGGTACCGAGCTAGACGCTTGAGGGCATTTAAATGGCTGTGAATGTTGAACCATCACGGATAATGCCAGAGCACGAAAGCTTAATATTCTACAATTCAGACAAAGCATTATTCAAGCATGCTGTGTGGATGGAAGTGAAATACAACACACTCCATTTCACGCAAACTTGGACCAATTATTATATGGAGATAATTTCATCTTCGGTGAGAAAACACCAAAGCAGTACTTAATCCACACATCAAACGCCGCATGAATTAGACGCTGGAAAATACCAATGTTTCCCACATCAATTTTCCATATGTTCAACCAAAGCCACCCGTGTGCCATTTAGGTGTCGTACATGCATTCATTTTACTTATAATAAGCGGTATACACACGGGCCCAGATTATTCTCAGGGAGTAAGTGCCGTCTGTTATCGTATCCAAACAAATTATTTTGTGTTATACAAACACAAAGAATTTGTGTAAAATCTCTGAGCTTGGTCTCATAAACTGGAGACTACAGCGTTACTTTACTTTCGCTGCATTGATATCAAAGAACCACACACAGCAAATGTGCCATTTTTGATCCATTCAGATAAAGCCAGAGCGCGGAAGGAAAATATTCTAAAATAGGGATAAAGCTTTCATTCAAGCATGCTGTCTGGGTGGAATTGAAATACTACACAATCCATTTCACGCAAATTGGACCACATATGAATGTGGAAATAATTTCAGCTTCAGTAACACAGCATTATTAAGAGCAGTACTTCACACATTGGCCGCAACATCAATTAAAGACTTCAAAATAACAATGCAACACACAATTTGTCATATGTTCAAACAAAAACACACATGGGCCTTTTAGGTATCGTACATACATATACTCTTAATAAGCGTCATACACATGGGACCAGATATTTATGAGGGAGTAAATGGCGCCTATTATGACTTCCAAACAAGTGATTTTGTGTAACACAAGCAAAGGAATCAGTGTAAAATATCTGAGGTTGGCCCTATGAACTAGTGACCACACAGCTACTATAATTCTTCCGGTTCACAACTATCAAAGGACCACGCACAGCAAATGTGTGATTTTTGATCCATCTAAAGAATGTAATATTGTTCTTCTGAGAAGTCTGAGACAGCTTGTATAATAAACATCGGTACAGTCGATGTGCAGATTTTTGCGTCTGACCGCCCCCACCCCCTTTTTTTTGTCATTACGTACCTAGCCAATTCATTTTAATTTCACATGATGCTTCCGTCTACACAGTATTTTGCGATATCGGAGCTTTTAAATAAATCCCCTTATTGTAAAGCAGAAGGCCAGGACTTATGTTGACACACAATACTCCAGTGATTTGTTTATAACAGTCGTTGATTACGGCGTAGAGTTAGCCATATGAAATGGTACAGGTATAAAAGACTGCTGCCACAAATGATCATATTCTGGACTGATCCATGGGCCGGAAGAATGTACCTAATCGACATGTCAAAAACAGACAAAATATACACACTGAAAATAGGAATGCGAGTTTATTTGAGCTTCCCGTTTGCACAGAACGAACTTACAAAGAAATATCATTGTCATCATGTGACACAGTACAAGATACGCTTCAATGAAACTATTTCCAATCAAAATGAACAAAGAAAAAACAAAAACAAAAACAAAAAGCGAAAGCAAAAACAAACAAAAAAAAAAAAAAACAAAACAAAACAAACAAAAAAAACAAAAAAAAAGTAAAAGAACAAACAAAAATATGGAAACCCAATAAACTTTAATAAGTCAAGCGTAACTTCATAATGTTTAATCCTGGAATATTTCGTGTGGCTGTCCATTGCACTTCTCCATTTAATGCTTCTATAAATGAACCAAATATACATGAGAACAATCAACTTGTTGGTATATATATATATATATATATATATATATATATATATATATATATATATATATATATATATATATATATATATATATATACATATATATATGTGTGTGTGTGTGTGTGTGTGTGTGTGTGTGTGTGTGTGTGTGTGCAATGTTCAACAACCGACACGACTTGTAAGAGGGCAATTCGGTAAGGTGATTGCTCCGAATTGGCTTTATTTTTAAAAGACTGGATTCAGGCAGTACAGATGAATGACACTTTTTCAATACAGCTTAATCTTCCGAGGCTTTGTTTAATTGTCTGATGTTACCTGCTATGACGCTGCAATCATAGTTGTCTGGCTTCATGCCGACAAACTATCACTATTAGGCAAAATCACATTGCATCAAATTAGTAAATACGTAAGTAAGGGGCTAAGTTGGTAGTTAAGTAAGTAAGTACGTAATCACCAATGAATAAAAAGTTCAAAATGCCAAGCAATAAAAGAAATTATACAAATGTGCGGAAAGTTGGAGAATAAGTCCTTCTTATATAGTTATGCAATTATGTCGGGTCACGTGCAAAGTGTGTGATCCGCTTTATGCATGTACACATGAGTCCAAAGTGACTACCTAGTCCATTTTGGATTGGATCAATGCTTTCGATGTGTTCACAGCAGTGTATCTGCAAAAACATTCCGATGAAGCTTGTAACATTTGGCATTACATGCATACAATTTTAGACCTTTCAAGACTTGGTGGGAACTGGCTCGCGTACGACCAATCTTTTCGCATGGACCGATCATGCCACACATCTTTGAGTCGGGAGCAGCTCGAACACGAGTTATATATGCAATATAGCTACAACTCGAAACCAAGCCCCATCGCCCTTTCATGCAAAGGCAGGATCTGGAAAACGTCCCAGATCTCGCACAAACTTCCCTCCAGGAACCTGTTGGCGATTTCACGCAGGTCAGACCTGCAATGGGTGCAGCTTTCAGCATTCCTGCTTCCAACGAAACGGTCCGCACCCAATCTTCAAATGTCGGAGGGCAAGAAATTTCTCCCAAAATCCTGAACACCGTAACGGAAATAGACACAACTAAAATGGAAGCCGGGGCGAGACCCTTTACCCCAGGGCAAACACCCAGTCGTACCAAGACAGCCAGACGCAGTATGGCACCCAAGCCGGTTCCCGCCAGAACAACCAGTCAACCACAGCTCCAGCGCAGCAACAGCCCCTGCCAACACCCGTAAAATGTAACATTTTAGCTTACTTTTTGCAAGTTTATCATGAACCTGAAAGAACTTTTGCATTAAGTGGTTTTGAAAATGGTTTCACACTTGGCTTCGAGGGCCAAACAATGACCTCGCCGACAGTCTAAATTCAGCAAAGAAAGACTCACAAATAGTCATAGCCAAATTGAATAATGAAAAGGAATTTGGCAAAGTGGCGGGGCCATTCTCAGACACACACCCCTTCCCCCTATTCCATGTTTCACCTTTGGGTCTCGTCCCAAAGAAAGAACCAAAATTCATGCAGGTTAATTCATCATCTTTCATATCCAAAACGCAATCAATAAATGATTTCATTCCAAGAAAAGCATCCAGTGTGCAATATGAGACCATAAAGGACGCCATTAATGCAATTCTACAGTTTGGCGGGCCATGTTTTCAGGCAAAGACAGATTTGAAGTCGGCTTTTCGTCTGGTTTCCATGGCACCTTCACAATACCCTCTCTTAGGCTTCTCCTGAGAGGGGGAGTACTGGTATGACCGCTGTTAACCTATGGGTGCATCGAGGTCATGTGCAATTTTCTCTGGGATCAGTTCGGCGCCAGCATGGATAGCAGCGAAATTTGCGCCAATGATCCATGTATGGAAAGTGCTAGATTACTTCTGCTTTATTGGTAAGACGGCAAAGGGTGAAGACCTGTCCCTCAAAAATTCATATGGATATGTGATTCCATTGGTTTTCCGATTGCACACGAGAAGACCATGGGTCGAGACCGTGTTTTGCCTTTCTTGGGCATTACACTGGGCTCTGTGCGTAATTAAGCACGTTTGCCACAGGACAAGCTGGATAAGTGCAGGGCTGAAATCACAGCTTTGCTGCAAAAGCGTAGTGTCAGTGTGCCTGAGTGACAGTAAATTTTAGGGCTGCTGAATTTCGCATGTTCTGTCATAGTTCCTGGTAGGGCCTTTCTACGGCGCCTCCATGACCTCACTATTGGCTTAGAGCAGCCTTATCATTATATTAGGTTTACAAAAGAGACCAAAGAGGACTTTTTCCTCTGGTTAAAATTCCTGATGGAATACAATCACAAGTCCTTTTTCTTGCATGACAAGGTGCTAACTAGTAGATCACTTAAACTGTTTACTGATGGTGCAGCCTCAGTAGGGTATGGTGCTGTTTTCCAGTTGGCCTGGTTTAATGGCCAGTGGCCAGAAAAACGGAAAGATTTTTAACTAAGTGTTCTGGAATTTTATCCTATTGTAACGGCATTCTAGTTTGGAGTGAAAGGTTTGCTAATAAGCCAATTCAGTTTATCACCGACAAGGAGGTTCTTGTTTCCGTAATCCACAAGCAAACGTCAAAACAAAACAAAAAAAACAAAAAAAAAACAAAAAACAAACAAACAAAAACAAAAACAAAAACAAAAAAAAAAACAAAAACAAAAACAAAAACAAAAACAAAAACAAAAACAAAAACAAAAACAAAAACAAATCTGTTTTCCATATTCATGGATGGAAGGCAGAAGGAACATACTAGCAGATGCTCTTTCCCGTTTACAGATGACCCATTTTTGGAGCTTTGCCAAGCTGGCGGATCTGGATCCATCAGTAGTCCCTCACGTTATCAGGCCAGAGAATATGCACGACATGCCTCTTACCTCCTGAAATCCTCGCTGGCCCCAACCACGAAGCAAGCTTATGCACGGGCATGGGATAAATATGTTTATTTTGCAAGTAATATTTTGCACAAAGAACCAGTTTTACCAATGCAGGTTCAAGATCTCATACTATCTATAGCATATATCCACCAGACTCATTCCAGCTCTTGTATGGCTTTATGTTTGTCAGGTATAGGGCACTTGCACAAATCAGCAGGTTTCGAAGATGTAACAAAACAATTTTGGGTGACAAAAACAATAACAGGTGCCAAAATGATGTCAACAATTGGAGACACTAGGTTGCCAATCACATCAGTAATTTTAAAGGATCTGTTGGCAGCACTGCCTAAGGTACTTTCTACCACTGCAGAAATAGTGATGTTTCGGCCATGTTTGCTACTGCTTTTTCTGGTTTCCTGAAGAGAGGCAAAATTGCTCCTAAAATAAAAAAAGAGAAGCAACATAGTTATACAGTTAGATAACTTGCACTGACAGTCAGATAAGTCACAGTTAGTAGTAACAATTCGACAGTTTAAACACAGTGCCAAACAGGGCCCTCAAAATATTGCCCCACAGAATCGACCCATTAAAGACAGAGACATCTATCCCATCAGACTGCTAAGGAAGTTTTTGAAGTTATAAGGCAAAATCTCTGGCTCTTTGTTCTTGTTGAATGGGGTGGGGGGTATGCCTCGAAAATTTGACAGTGTTCCCAGGGAGTGTTTAGCTTTTTGTAAATATGATGTAAAGGCATATAAAGGCCATAGCTTTAGGATTGGTGCAGCTATATAAACAGCAGCACAAGGCATGTCCGACGCGGAAATTAGAACACTTGGCAGATAGAATTCTGAAGCTCTCCCCTGCTGCATGCATATACCAGGTGCCACAGGAAAGAAGTAAATAATTATTAGGAGCGGGGCAGACAAGGACTGCCCGCTGCCGAGAGGATAATTGTTTTGGCTTTTGCCTGGGCTGGAGCTGCATTTGGCCCTAGACTTGTGTGAACAGTACACTTTCTATGA
>OZ026620.1:78117074-78129574 GCA_964020975.1 Hermodice carunculata | reverse complement strand
CGGCCGATCCTCTTTGCAGTACACAAGTGCGTGCATGGCCCACACCGTGGTCAACATTTAGCAATACCGCTGGAAACCTGTTTCCCGTAAGCAAAAACATTTGCACGTGCGCGAGCGGTTTTATTCGTATTCAACGAAAGATAGTTGTGCGTGGTGGAAAATTTCAAATTGCTGACCAATTTACGAACAATTTGATACCAAACACGGTGAGCCGAGCTTTCCTGTTGCAATATTATAATATGAAAACTATATTTGTTTTGTAGATTTGTTTTCAAAAGTTAATTTGAAATGTAAGTGTATAAAACTAAGCTCCCACGGACCTCTTAACGGTAACCACTGCTCGATAGCAAAGAGTATTGCAAATCAATATGCCGTTTGTATTTTGGAGTCCGTGTAGCGCATTTTGAAGAAATGGGGATTTTCAGTCGGTGTTTTGTGATAGTTGACCACTTCTACAGGAAATGTAGGTAAGTGGCATTTTATCGCTCACGTACAAGGAACTTTTTGGTACCTATTATCCATCCTTTTGCTATATAATCATTACAAATTTAATTCAGTATCTATGTATATTCTCGGATCAAATTATTAATTGATTAGTAGACCACGTTCTGGGGTGGGAACTGGGACGAAGCGTGAAAATTAAATATTATTTCCTGTTAACTACCAGTACACACCCAACGTTCCACTGTCAAAAGACCTTTTTTTCTGTCTCTCCATTTGACTATGTACTCGGTGGAAATAAAGGCAGCTAAGCCCAATAATAGTCTTGTTCTGAAAGTCATCTATTTTTTCTATACATATTTATTTCGTTGCTCCAATATTAATGTGTTATGTCGGCATCTAACGATCATCCACCCAGGGCGATAACAACACAGCTCATAATCTACCGTTCTACGCGTTAGTGTGCGGTGACGAATCTCCGTGTTTTCCTTGCTTCCGTCACAATTTTCACTCCTGCCTTACTCCGTGTCCCAATTTGTTCCATTCAAGTATTATTGTGAAGCAAAAGCGTAAAAAAATACGTCCAAGATCCAATAATTTATACGTGCACGGGTCGTGTTCATAGACATAGTCTGAATTTGGCGACATGTTGGGAGCACATGGAATGAGACGCATTTGATTGAATGGTGCGTGTCACCTGATTAAATTAACCAATGACTGGCCTTGAACTTTCATCGATTAAAAAAGTGACGTATTTTACGCTTTCTCCGGAGGGAAATTTTGGGAATTTTTATTTTTAACCAATTAGAGACCTTGTTACACAAAGAGACAATATCCTTAGCTTTCCAGCCGTATAAAACATCATGGCAATCAAAGCGAAACATTGAAGCCGCAAACGGGCCAATACACCTAGGGTTTCACACGGGTTTCGGACTTTATCATTCAAATTGCAACATAAACGGATGGGAGTTAGATTTTTATCCGTCTGCGAGGAAAATACTCATTTTAAGCGAAAATTGGAAATAGCCAGTCGGAAGTATTGGAGTGTGTCTACAATAAAATCTACACGCTCGCAGGTAAATAAACAATAGGGGCGAACGGTGAGCTGATGAACATGTTCGAGCGCATTCCCTTACCGGGGCTGAGGGTTCAGCTCTGCTGGCAGCGGGACGCGTGTGTTCGAGTGGAACTGGAATACACAACTTGCCTTATCAATCACATTATCAGTTAATCCAATTGCGCAAATTTGGATCGGCCGGCAGCCTGAATGCCTAGACTTCCCTCCTCTCTCTCTCTCTCTACCCTCCTTGATAACCGTCAATTTACTGATAGATATTAGTTTTAAAATATTCATTCTAAAAAAAAATAAAGAATATACGGAATATATCACCTGTGGTGTATACCCCAGGGATCATTGCTGGAACCACATGTGTCCTTTCTATGTGTCAGTGAATAACAATTTGTATCCTCTGAAGCTTTTTGCTTTCTACCTTTGTTTATGACAATGCAAAATATCTTTCACATGCCAAAGTTGCACAATTGATTCAATGATATGAATCTTCAACTTGTTAATGTGTCAGAGTGATGGAAGTCCCCTTCAAATATTTCAAAAACTAGTTATAAATCATACCATCTCTAAATGGAGAAAACATTTCGCAATTTAACAGCTGATGGCATGATGCCAAATTTTCTGTCTCATAGTATATTTCAATATGTGGTATTCTATTCTATGTTGGGTTGGAAACGGCAAATGATTATATAAATGATGAATCTACAGCGTCCATCTATTGGTGTTACTCTACAAAGTGGACGTGTTTTAAGCCCCTGGCAGTCCCCCCTCCCCCATACATTGTTTCCTTTCTGTGCCGTCATATTGTGTGAAGCAGCACCTGCGACAATAAACTTTGAAAACAGAATATATTACAAAGGCGCATAATCCTTTTTATAGATTTTTATCACACCAGAACTTCAGTGCATCCAGTATTTCAGCAAGTTCACGACGATCCAATGGGCCTATGCCTCCAGCCACAGTATTTTTAGCAGCCATATTTAAGACCTATACAATATAATATCAAGAGGTGCAAACAGTTGCAAAATGTTGTTCTATGTGTTCAAAGGGTGCCCTACGAAGACATTGTATAAGTGGCCCCCTAACGTGATATATTAACGATTGTCTTCTCAACGATGAAGCCTAATTGTAAAGTTACTGTAGTAAATGTTGTTGATGTTATGCGTCCCTTGCTGGGTGTTGATTTTGTTATCCATTGATGCCACATTGGGCGGATGTTCTGATAAGGTTGGGCTTATCTTAAAGGTCCAATTGATTGACCATGTTCAAATTCGATAATAGGGTGACTCATGGGTTGTTCTCACCGTACAGTGCGATTAAAAAAATGGATGTGAAAATAATACTTTTATTCACATTTTTATTTTAAAAGCTCACTGCGCCTTCAATCGTCGCTCACTTCTTTTGCGACACCCACAAGGCGCGAAAGGCTTGTGACATCACAAACGCAACACCGCTGGCTGACAGGGAAGACGCCGGCCATGCTAGTAAGCCATGGCTGTCAAGTGCCACTTGGTTTAAAGGTAATTTATTCACCCTTTATCAACAGAATTGTCTTCTTCTGACAAAATGGGTCACTATAGGGCCTTGCCCTTCTTCCCAATTGTTGTTTTTTATGAATAAAATATGTTTAAACCAACAGGATTAAAAATGCCTGTAGAAATATTCATTTTTGTCCCTGTTCCCGCCCAGGATGGGTTGGTGTGTTGCTGTTAATCGTAGCAATACCAGTTCTACAGCTTGTTTATATTTCCCCAAAGACATGAAATTAAGGAGAGCGTGGACCCTGCACGCTCAAGATTTACGGGGACAAGTGGCAAGGCCCTGGGAACCAATCTAACCTATGCAGCGAATACTTTGTGGAAGGTGACTTTGATTTGTATCCATGAAGGATTGTACTGGTTATGTGCCCCGGGAAAGACCCTGTCTTTATTACCCCCCCCCCCCCCCCCCACAAAAAAAATAAAAAATAAAAAAAAATAAAAAAAATAAAAAAAATAAAAAAAATGCACACAGCTGGATTAGGATAGCGGTATCAATTAGGATGCACCAATGCAGCACTCCTTTCAACACATTACAGGATTAATAAATGGTACATTTTTACATCTGGTGTAGGATTAAGATAGGGCATTGTATAAAAATGTCCAAGGCACACCCCCACCCTGATGATGAGTATGTGTCCCAACCCCCACCCCCCTTCATGGAACTGGCCAAATTAGGCATTACCCAGAAAACCAGTAACAGTAATTTTTGTGTGTGTGTGTGTGTTTTTGTTTTTGTTTTTTTTTTGGGGGGGGGAGGGGTGTTTGTTTTTTGTTTTTGTTCTTTTCTTGGGAGTGTTCTGTTTTTGAATACCCTTCACATATTCATCTTCAGTACGATTCTGATTCCAAAGGTTGCAAGTTGCATTACCGCAAAATACAGCTCCAGTAATTCTATGACTGTTACAATGTATCACATAATTATCAATTGAATATCACATTAACAACGTTGGTCTAGAGTGTTGGTACAAAGTAACACTCTGACAAAATTTCAGTGTGTTTAACCATTTTGGTTCAATTGATGGAAAAATGGGTTGAAAACATAGACAAACATCACCTATCTTGTTCCATACCCAGGTCTAGGGTTGAACAGTCTAGAGCAAGTTGACTTATCTGGCCACTGTTATGTGTATGTCCAATTACTAAGTGTTACGCTACTAATTCAAACCACAAAAATGTAAACAAAACCAGGTTGCAGTCTGAACTTTCCAAAATAACTTATAAACCCAAACATGTCCTATGCCAAGTTGTTCCTGGCAATATTCTGAATCATCTGAGAGCAATAAAACCTTGTCATCATTGGGAAAATTTTAAGATATTACCGTTTGCTATAGCCAAAGTACTGACAGCAGTCACGCCGCCTTGCGCGGTGACTCCGAGTACTCACATTGTGGCCATGTGTATTCAGTCACTACGCTGAGTATATTGAAAGCTGACCTGTCAATAAATACTGCATACTGTACCCGTCAGTTTCAGAAAAAAAAACAAACTATGTTACTGTAGTCACAATTATGTAAGAGACAGCCCCATGTACCTGTAAGAGTTATTTCTAATATGCACACAATAATCCTCTTACCCTGAAGCCGGCCGAATTGCTCACGTAATACCTTAACTACTGTATACTGCGAGGTGTTTAATCCCGCAGCATTTGTTTGGATAGCCACCACATTCACGCCTCATCTACACAGCAGCCAAGACCAATGGGCGGCTGACCTTTCATCTTTTTCAGTCATGTGCCCCTGTTTGTGACAGTCTACGGCCAGCTCCCAATAATCGGGTGTACAAAATTCCATCTCTTTGTACCCTTGTAGTTCATATGGAACCAGGAAATAAGTCAGTCATAGGAAAATATTTACCATTGTTACATAATGGATACGATCTGAAATAAAGGATATCATAAACACGTGCAGTAGCCGTAGCCGTTTCCGCGAATGCTAGAATTTGAAACACTAGAAGACCTGGTCCATCTTGACGCAAATTCCAATTTACTGCTTTCATGCTTGTTCTTGTTAAATGGAATCTTATAGGTTTTGATAGGAAATATCTCTTTTGCAAAGAATTATCATTTCCCAGACGGCAAGTTCGGATTGTCTGGCTGTACCACGGCTGCACTTCGTGCAGTACGGGTGACGGTAAGGTTCTGTGCGTCCCCTCATGTGTGTAAGGCTAAATGATCTTTTCCTCTGCTGCTTCAGCTTATAATAATAATAATAATAATAATAATAATAATAATAATAATAATAATAATAATAATAATAATAATAATAATAATAATAATAACTGTTATTATTATTATTATTATTATTATTATTATTATTATTATTATTATTATTATTATTATTATTATTATTATTATTATATCTGCATTTTCCATGCACTGCATTGTGGGTGTATATTTCTGCGAAGAAGTAAGGGAAAGAAATATATGACTTGGGGCTTAAAGGCCGATAAGATCTGTGTGTAAGTGCAATTTTGATTAAGCGAACACTAACATCCTTTGTGTCCATTGTAACATGCTGCTCTGCAAAAAAATTAACATACCTGGCTGAATTTGACAGCAACATATTGCTGAAACACGTGAAGCCTTGAACTGGCTTGCTACCCTCACCGAGCTAATTTAAAGCTTAATCGGCGGATCTCATCTGTATTCATGATACTTACGACAACAAACACGATATTTTGAGGGGTTTTTTTATTTTGTTACTTTAGTTGTAAATACTAACCTTTCATTTTGCAATATATCTCACTTGTTTAGTCTTTATAGACAGCTGGCAGAGCAATTACCACACACATGATCTAACCGCTGTTTGTCAGTATACATTATTTTAAATATAGTTTCATCAGCTTTGTTTTATGTAGCATTAATCTCAAGATTCATAAATAAATATTATATACACAGTTGAATATAATATGCTGCACAGGAAGTGCAATATGTATATATGCCTTATATATATATTTAGCAACAAGTGTCAAACTCTCAAGCTGTAACGTCACGTGGTCTATGAGATTACTCCGTGTCTTTTTATTTTGACCACATATATTCTTTTTTGATGTAAATGCATGTATAAACTGGTTGAGAAATAATGGCATCTTATATAAAGACCACCTTCACGGGCGATCACATGTGAGTTCCACGGTATATATTCTTCTCAAAATTACTCCGGTGGGTAAAGGCAAAATTACAAGAAACAAACATCTGAATAGCATCTACTTTTATAAAATTTGCAGCTAAACTTCCATGCTCCATGCGTTGACATTGGTTTTTTTCAAAATGTGGTCTTAATTATAAAAGCCAGGATGGTACTACAAATGTTGCAGGAGGTATGGCAAGCGACACGAAATTTAGATGTTAGCACTCGTACTTGAATCAACTCTGGATGCGCGAAAAAAAATATAGACCGATAGGCAAGAAGTTTTCTGGTGTTTTAGAGATTGGTGTATGAAAATAGTTTTTCAGTTCTGTGCATGTTAATGGATCACGTTTCGGGTATGTTCTCTTTTTACAAGTGGAAGGGCACTTTGTTGCAGATTCAGGGGCTTAAATTAACGAGGTAGACAGCATTTTTGCAGACATAATTTTTTAATCCCAGAATGGTTTTAACTTACGAATATATACACAATGTAAAGATAGATAGGCGTCTTGTGTGACCGTGTGGTTTGCGCCTTGCATTCCCGTGTGGTAATTATCATGTGACTTCCACAAGACGGGACGGTATCAAGAACTGCAGTGGATTTAAATTTTTGGTCATTTTGCTATTAAATCTTTCCATTTTCATGCAACGTTTGTCCCAAGAAAGCTTTTGCACCTTATGACAAGAATCGTAATGAAATACAATTCATTATGAAGTGTCCAACTGTGGCTACATAAAAATTGCAAATTTGATGCCACATTATATGCTTGACATAAATTAGCCTATATATATATATATATATATATATATATATATATATATATATATATATATATATATATATATATATATATATATATATAATATATATATATATATATATATATATATATATATATATATATCAATGTCAGATAAGGCTCGGCCATGCTAATTTACGCAGAAGTTGAGCAATTAAGGCTGTTGTGCCATTGGGATTTGGTCGTGCTTATTTGCCCAGCTTTTTTTACAGTAAGGATTTTCAAAGCTTGGTGTGCCCTTTGTCGTCACTTTAAGGGCTGGCCAACTTTTATTTGTCCCACAGTTGCGGCAATAGAACTGGGCTGTGCTTACTTCACCCAGCCGTTGTGCCAATAGGATTTTGGTCACACCATCTGTCTGCCCAGCCGCTGTGTTACACATATTCGCCTAGCTGTTGTGCAAACAGGCTTCAGCCGTGATCACTTTATGCACCTGTTAGCCATACAAGTACAAGTCTCTCTCTCTCTCTCTCTCTCTCTCTCTCTCTCTCTCTCTCTCTCTCTCTCTCTCTCTCTCTCTCTCTCTCTCTCTCTCTCTCTCTCTCCTCTCTCTCTCTCTCTCTCTCTCTTTCTCTCTCTCTCTCTCTCTCTTCTCTCTCTCTCTCTCTCTCTCTCTCTCTCTCTCTCTCTCTCTCTCTCTCCCTCCCCCTCTGTATATATACGCATTTATACAATGTGTTTGTTACTCTACAGAATCATAGTCATTCCACGGGGGTAAAGGTTTAGCAAAACCATGTTTTCCTCGGAGCCAGTATGTCTTCTGGATGCCTTTGCCCTGCAAGAGATAGAGAGGAACTTGCATGAGTTTTGAAAGTAACACAAGTCATAGCATCAAGCCTAGATCTAAAGTAAATTGAATAACAATATGGCGCTCTGAGGTCAATGCGTGAGAACTGTGAAACATCCACTTATAAGGGAAAAGGGTGGTTGTACAATATGCTAGATGTTGATATCATAACATAAATAGGAAACAAGTATTCTTGCAAGTCCGTCGCTTTTTCTTTCACGATTATGACCTACATGACCAACATAGTTGTCTTAGCAGTTCTAATGACCATGCAACAGTACGCACGGGGCACTTATTATATGTTCCTGCTATCAGTGTAAAATATTCATTTATGCAAGCAGGAATAACAGTGCAACGTCTCCCTAGTTGTTTTCAACGCTCCAAAAATTATAACAATTCTCTCTCTCTCTCTCTCTCTCTCTCTCTCTCCTCTTTCTCTTCTCCGAAAAATAACCTATTTTTCGTGAAACACCAATGACCGAGTCAACCTCCAGCAAAACTATAATACAAAACACAGGACAATCTATTTTCTGGACGAAAAGACACAAATGCAAAAGCATATATATAAGCGCATTTCTTTTGTGAACTCGGCAGAGCATATATACAAACGCAATATACATATATATATATATATATATATATATATATATATATATATATATATATATATATATATATATATATATATAATGAAATGGTCACTTTTGATGTAAAGACATTTTAATGTTTGTAAAAAAAATATTTATTTTTTGTTGAGTGGACGACAATCATCAAATAATGCATATCGCACGTAGCACTGAATCCTCAATATATATATATATATATATATATATATATAATTTTGTTGTTAATTGTAGGTTTTTATTGCAAAATCATTCAAGTCTGCATGAACAACCATAGTTTCCATGTGACGATTTTCAAGCAACAATTTTTAATGGAAATTTGAAATCATTCCTTAGGGTATATATCATAGGGTGTAAATGTAATTTACATATATATATATATATATATATATATATATATATATATATATATATATATATATATATATATATATATATATATATATATATATATATATATATGGTTATCAAACTTGAAAAGAGTCTTTAGAAATAGAATTTATCGTTACAAATCCCACATGAAGAATTTTTATACCGTTAATCTAAAACAGCCTAAAGTTTCTAAAGCAGTCAAAAAACTACAACATAGATTTGTAGTCACTAACATAGATAAGGCAGGTAACAATTTTGGGATCATCTGCAAAAAATATTATCTGGATGTTTTGAAAAAGGAACTTGGTATAAAACAATATTTCAGACATAAGAGGAAATGACGTTTATAAATTACACAAACAATCCATTGATAATTTGATAGATGCACATAAAGATGAGATGAAAAGGAATTTTAATATCAAAATTTCTGAAGAGGACTCCTCTATTCCACTTTTGTTCTGGATACCCAAATTACATAAAAACCCTTTTAAATCTGGATTCATAGCTGGTGCTTCAAAATGTACTACAAAGCAATTATCAAAAGAAGTAACATTGTGTTTGACTGCAATTAGGAATCATTTTCGTAAATACTGTAATGCAATTTCTAGAAACTGTGAAATAAATTGTTTTTGGAGTATTAACAATTCTTCCGAGTTTGTATCTAAAATCAAAGATGTAAAGGCAAAAAATATCAAATGTTTTGATTTTTCTACACTGTACACAAATCTACCCATAGATGAAGTCAAAAGTTCACTTTCAGAATTAATTAGCAAAATGTTTAAACATAATGGTAAACCATACATAAATATTAATTCATATACAAAGAAAGCATATTGGTCACACAATAAATATTCAAAAAGTAACGTAAAATCTTACACTGTTGAAACTTTGATAGATGCTATAAAATTTATCTTGGATAATACTTTTGTTCAATGCGGACCACTGGTTTTTCAACGAGGCATTCCAATGGGTAGCAACTGCTCCCCTTTACTGGCAGATTTATATTTAGCCTGGCTTGAATTTAAGTATATGAATAAATTGATGAAAAAGGACTTTCAAATGGCTACAAAATTATCAAACAACGCAAGATATATTGATGACATTGCTTGTGTAAATGTACAAAATTTCAGTGAAATTGCTAAAGAAATTTACCCAAAAGATATCCCTTTGGAGGGTAACAATTCAGATGGTTTCAGAGATGTGTTTTTGGACTTGGATATTCAGGTCACTAATGACAGGTTTTGTATTAAAGTCTATCACAAAATAGATGAGTTTAACTTTGAAGTAGTTAATTATCCTTTCCCGGACAGTAATATTTCGGATACTATTGGATATAATTCATTTTTGTCACAAATTTTGATCGTATTTGTTCTAAATTTCAGGACTGTGCATCAAGAACCAAATTTATTTACAATAAACTTGAGTCAAGAGGATTCAAAGGTGCACTTTTGATCAAATATTTCTACAAATTTTGCTGTAAATATCCCGAGATGGTTAGAAAGTTTGGCTTCAATAATTTTAGAGATTTTAGACTTGCCTGTTTTGCTACTTAATTTTATCTTTTGACACCATTATGTTTAAACGTTCACCTTTCGGACATTTTATGCTAGCTTGTTTTCTGTTAGGTAAACCCCCAGGGGCTACAGGTAGCAAGAAGCGGCCTACGACAGTTACAAGCTTGCCTAATTGTACTAGATATCTGGTTAATATTTTCATTGCATTCTCTAGACATAAATACAAAAGACTTCCATTCTTTTCTGACTTGCCCTATAATTCTACTGTTAACATCCAAAGATTATTAGAAAGTTTGGCCGCAATAATCTACAGTTTTTAGACTTGTCTGTTTTGCTACTTAACTTTATCTTTTGGCATCTTTATGTTCTAATATTCACTATCAGACATTTTAGGCTTACATGTTTTCTGTTAGGTAAACCCCCAGGGGCTACAGGTTGCAAGAAGCGGCCTACGACAGTTGCATGTTTGCCTAATTGTACTTAAAATCCTGTTAAAAAAATTGTTTTGATAGCATGTTTTGGGCATAAATGCTAATGACTTCCATTCTTCTCTGACATGCCTAAATGCACATTTACTCACTATTAAAAAATTACTCAAAATTGACAGTATTTTCTCAAGTGTCACAAACCTGACACATTAAGTTGACACATTGACTCTGGGTTGGCAGCTAAATAGAGCTTAATTGTTTGAGGAGTAGGTGTCATCATGGAGTTTGTTTTACATCTCTGGTACAGGATGTACATTGTTGCAGTCCTTGTTAGGATTTCCCTTGGTTTGTACAGGTGGTCTAGCTGCAACTGTTTATTTTACAATCACTGGGACTGAATATAATGCCCCAGATTGTTTCCACTTCAGTTAAACATTGGCGGATGGTTTAACTAGGAAAAGCTGTCCAGCTAGAAAGGGTACATTTTGGTTCAGGGGTAAGTCAAATTGTTCTAATCTGAACCTGTACTATGAAAATTTGGTAATTATGGTTTGTTTGACAGGTATTCTTCTTTAATATGAAGTTCTACATTTAAAAGCAAAACTTCACATATTTAGCTAATTCATCAATTGCCACGTTCATATTTATTCATTATTATGTGGGTTGTCTTTGCTGAATATTTAGCTTAGGCAAGGAGCCGCTACTCAGAGAGACATGTACGGGTAAAAGGCTCCGAAACATGTTGAGTAGTTACCCGCTGAAGACCCTTTAATTTATTTGGGCTGATACAGCCTATGTCAAAATTTTACAGAGGAACGTGTGCAATATAGACAATAATAATTCCATATATATATACAGGTTAGACAGGGACAGGTTAGCTTATGGAGAGTAAAGGGTTCGAACTGCGGAATAGGATATTGACTACTAGGAAGTGGTTCTGGGCAAAAAGACACAAATACAATATATATATATATATATATATATATATATATATATATATATATATATATATATATATATATATATATATATATATATATTTATATATATATATATATATATATATATATATATATATATATATATATATCACAAAACTGATATAAGACATTGCGCAAACACAAAGACGCGTTCTAATTATTTATCTTCTGAGAGACCAACGGCACTCTGAGCATGGCTCATCTACCAAGTCACCCTTGTAAGATGTAAAATATACGTGTGGACTAAGAAGCATTAAATGAACCATAAGAACTGGAGGACTGTGAGAGTCCTGTGCTCTGCCGACCTTACCTGCAAAAAGTGTTGAGCTGATTTGATCTTCAGAATGATATCAAGGTCACCTTTGTTTAAGACCATTTTCACTGTTGCCAACATGAATATATCCCCTCGCTGATTTTTCAGAATTTTGATTATTCTTTAAGTCCAGAAAATGACAGCACTCGCATGAAATGTGTAAATTTGATGGCGGCCAAGATCAAGTACATTCCCATAAAATGTGAAGGGTATCCTATTCACCGCTTGAAGAGATCGTCAAGAAGAGTGAAAACACGGAAAAACTCTTTAAAGAGAAAAAAAATAACCACAGTGCTACCCGTTGAACAAATTAAGGTCTAGAAATCCCCAAAAGGTTCCCCATGTAATTCTAAACCAATTAGCTTTGCACTTTTGGAAACATTTTTTAAAGGCTATCCCCCCCCCGAAAAAAAATACATATATAATCATATTTTCTTTTTAAAAAATCACCGGAGCATACCAATTTCAAAACAATTAGTAAAGACCGATCTGAAGTACACCAGA
>OZ026620.1:78111374-78116874 GCA_964020975.1 Hermodice carunculata | reverse complement strand
TATAATATATATATATCACAAAACTGATTTGAGACATTGCACAAACACAAAGATGCGTTCTAATTATTTATTTTCTGAGAGACCAACGGCACTGTTAGCATGGCTCATCTGCCAAGTCACTCTTGTAAGATGTAAAATATACGTGTGGACTAAGAAGCATTAAATGAACCATAAAAACAAAAGGACTGTGAGAGTCCTGTGCTCTGCCGACCTTACCTGCAAAAAGTGTGGTGCTGATTTGATTTTCAGAATGATATGAAGGTCACCTTTGTTTAAGACCATAATCACTGTTGCCAACATGAATATATCCCCTCGCTGATTTTTCCGAATTTTGATTATTCTTTAAGTCCAGAGAATGACAGCACTGGCATGAAATGTGCAAATTTGATGGCGGCCAAGATCAAGTACATTCCCAAAAAATGTGAAGGGGATCCTATTCACCGCTTGAAGAGATCGTCAAGAAGAGTGAAAACACGGAAAAACTCTTTAAAGAGAAAAAAATAACCACAGTGCTACCCGTTGAACAAATTAAGGTCTAGAAGTCCCCAAAAGGTTCCCCATGTAATTCTAAACCAATTAGCTTTGCACTTTTGGAGACATTTTTTAAAGCCTCCCCCCCCGGAAAAAATAAATACACAAATAATCATGTTTCTTTTTAAAAAATCACCGGAGCATACCAATTTCAATACAATTAGTAAAGACCCATCTGAAGTACACCAGATCAACTTTGTAGAGAACCTGGTTGACGTTTGGAAAAGTAAAAAAAATTGCATACCATTGCGATTTCTGTTGACTGCATTGTAATCAATTAAAATGTAGGCATCAACTGATAAGAACCCAAATTGAAAATTGCATTCAAAAAGAAATGCGGAATAGCATTACCTAGTAAACACTTTAGTTTGACCTTACACAACCTATATTTTCACCAACTTTCAGTAACAGCTCAATCACGGATTTAGAGAAAAAGTCTTAAATCCCCAAAACACACACAGTCGTAAAACATTGAAACATTCCAACAGCACCTTGCAAACACATTAGGTTCCAAGGGTCCTCAGACGTGTTCCTGGCCAATTTCAAAGCAGTTGGCTTGGAGGTTTTGGAGAGGAAAGATTTTTTTTTTTATTTTGCCTCGAACTGTACAAAAAAAATCATAATATATATATTCCACTGGAGCTTGACCATTTTAGTAGTCACACATTTTGCAGAACGAGTAAAAAATTGACTTACCATTGCAATCCTCATTTGTATGTAATCAATGGAAATATATGCATTATCCGGTACGTATCCAAATTGAAAATAAAAAGAACGTAAAAAATCAGCGATGTGGAATATCTTCACGTGGTGAACAATTTTGTTTATCCTTTCCACGAGCTATATTTTGACCGAGGCTCAGACGAATCTAAGTGACGCTTTTGGAGAAGTAGAAAATTACTTTAAGACGCAAACGTTCGTCAACAAGTTTAGAGGTTTCAAGCAAGATTTATTGAAAATTTTCTCCCCGAAAATGAAGAAAAAATGTTCTTTAAGGATCCCTAGATCGCTGAAGAGTGAGAATGTGGAGAAACTTGATAGCGACCCACTCAAAGTACATTTCCACTAAGTTTCAGGTGAATCAAGGCGACGGTTTTTTCAGAAATATAAAATATGAATTGTCGAAGGGTGGACGTCAATGCTGACAGACGAAAGACCATAACATAAGTTCAGCATTTGTAAACGACGGTTTTCCTCCTTGTATTAAAAGAGCAGTTACGGACAGCCAGTTTTTTTTAAGTGTTCCTGGGTGGTCTGTCAAGTTGTTCGTTTTTACATTGACATTATCTGAAATTGGATTCCGTGTTTAAGCGCCTGATTATAGGAAAGTTTCGGTGATCGAAGTGAAAAAAAAAAAACTCATTGAACGGGTGTAGAATTTTTGAATATCATTGATGGGATTTTAACCGTCATTTATTGTAACCGGGCCGGTTGCCTTTATCGGGAACTGTTCCTGGAATAATGATAAACATGTTTATTTCACCTCGATCACCTGGCAGCTTACAAAGCTAATCTGGAGATTATCCAGACACAGCAAACATAAAGTATTTACAGCACCCACTTGTAAATACAAGGAGAAGGGTACCAAGAGTGCGTATCACAGGAAGTGGCCTATGTCCCCGGTGGGAAAATTTCAAGCACAGGAGGTGGCGGCAATGATATTCACTCCATACAAATGGCGATTCAATGCGGAGTGACCGAGTCTTAAGTGAGTCCGGCATGTATTTGGAGAACGCTAGCCATGATAAGGTAGAGTTGGGTATTTTGCTCCCCCCCCCCGCAAATAATAATAAAAATAATAATAATAATAATAATAATGATAATAATAATAATAATAATAATAATAATAATAATAATAATAATAATAATAATAATAAAGTCTGAGTTTGAGTTTGAGTTTGAGTTTGAGTTTGAGTTTGAAGAGAGTTAGGAAGAGGCTTCCTCGAATGTCAACTAGGAAGTAATTGTATACTTTAATGGATGATGGTAAAAATCACTTGCCTTACCGTTGTGGCCTAAATTTTGCTTGCGTTATGTTATGAGAACCTCTTAGGTTTCGACCACAAATTGTTTTAGATGTGGGGGGGCCTAGATTAGAAAGGTAGGGCGGTACCTGTATCATCTGTGGATAGCTAGCGTTTTACCAGCTGAGATCAACGAGTAGACGGGCACGATACGTGTGACGTACGGCACCTGAATATGTTCTCGCTGTTTCATATTGAATTAATTTTAATTGATCCGATAAAGTTTGACCAAAGTTGTCCACCAATACACACCCATATTTGGGTATGTTGTTGACCATAGATTGTATAATTTTAAAAGTGAATGTTTGTAACCTGTATTTAAATCGCTTAAGGAGGGCAATCCTTCTACCAGCCTTGCCTGTAACTCATAAAAATATGCTCTTTCCAATTTAAGCTTCAACACAGAGTGATGCCAAAGTGTGTGTGGCTTCCACTTTCTGGAGGTTTGTTTCCATTCATGTAAAGAGGCCCGTGGTAGGGTTTGCTTCTTTTGGTAGAAAGGACCAGGGGAGGGGGCGAGGGTGGTGATGGTGATGGTGGTGGTGATCTTGATGCATTTATGGCTACTTTCCGTGTCCTTCCAAATGTCCCTATGCGACCCAAGTCTGTGTTCAATCTTAAGAAGGAATCTGTATGGTTGTTTACAACGTCAAGAATAAAAGTGTCGTCTGCCTGTCAGTTCTGAAGAAATATTATCAAGCATGTCATTGATATAATATTCTGGGAGAACATAAGGGGACCAAGTAAAACCCTTGGGGTACACCTAATTCTACAGGGAGCCAACTGGATTCTTGCCCTCAAATAACACCTTTATGGAAACGATTCGAAAGATAACCGTCTGTCCTAGACACCAATTCATCACGAAAGCCAGGTGTGCGTGGTTAAGCAATAAGCCTTAGTGCCATTTTTTCAAAAGCTTTCGAATTATCCAAGGTGACCATGCGCATTTCATTCCCGCAATCTATGCCACCATAAATTTTATGAACAGTACTTATGAGTTGGTTCACTGTTGAAAAACCTTCCTTGAAACCAATTTTTTTCCAAGTCAATAAGTTGTGTGTAATTAAATATTCTTTTTTTTTTTTAATACCAGTCTTTCCATTTCCTTGAAAATACTGTTGAGAGGGGATATAGGACGTTGATTACTCTTTGTATGGCTATCTTGCTTTTACTCTATGGGACAAAGGTTAGATTTTTACCATTGTTCCGGAAATCGAGAGTTGCCGAAGAGAAATTAGATAATTCACTGAGGGCCAACGAAATACTGGGTCTTTTTTTAACAAAATAGTGCTTTTTCCATCAGGGCCTAACGCAGTGGATGTCTTTAGTGAGGACAGAAATATCTTGCTCTTTGAAGAAAGAGGGTTCCAGCCTTGCATCCACAAGGAGGTGGAAACCACGTAAAGCAGTGGAAGATGCATCTGCTGGTAACTTGGACTGACTGACAAAATACGAATTAAGTAAATCTGCTGTTTCGTTATTATTAGTTATGTTTTCTCTCTCAACTAGCAGAGGCAACGACTGGCATACTTCTACTGCCAATATTATGTGTTTTGTCACTTCTGACAAATTGCTATATTTTTGTAACAGCGTAGTCAATAAACATCCATTCATTCACGCAAGCACGGACTTCGTCAGCGCCCACCACTTTTTGGGGATAATTCCTTTCCTCTAGATTTCGTCTTTTTGTATGCGGAAACGAGATCATTTTTGATACGATTATAATTCTAGCAGAGGCACTCAGAATGAGCAGGATCTTTTGTGTTTTTGAAACGTTTCCAAGCTCTGGGTTGTTTTTTTTTTTGTTTTTTTTTTTTTTTTGTTTTTTTTTTTGTTTTTTTTGTTTTTTTGTTTTTGTTTTTGTTTTTCGTCTTATTAAGCATTTAATTTACATTTAATCTACGGTTTGTCTTTGGGTCGAACAATACCTTCACAAAAGGGGATAAACTGTTTTAGAGTAGCAGTAAGTAAGTCACACCAACCAATAAGTTAACTTATCATCAACATTATCAAATGTTACGAAGGCCATGTCCCAAGGTACGGTTCGCAGACACTCGCTAAGCTCCACAAGGCTGACCTTTTTATTGTTTCAAATTTTTTGTTTGAATGATCTTTCAGAAGGAAAGGAAACAGCGATCTTACAGTAAACAACGGGGTGCTCAGACGTGGATGTAAAATAGACTGTCATTGTCTGTGATTAACCCTGCAGAATCATCTATTGTGGGTCCATTAGGGAATTTTTGTATTCAGTGTAGCGTGTTGGTTTAGAAATAATTTGAAAGAGGTTGTTTTTAGAGACTATGTTGAATTGATTAATACCCAACTCGCTGTTTCCATGACCTGAGTTCCAATCAGTGCAGCGATTGTTTAAGTCACCTGTAATGATCATGTGGCTTAGGTCAAGTTCGAGGCCATATTGATTGAATGCCAGAGATCGTCAAGAAAACGTGTTTTTGCGTCAACTGACTGTCCCGGTGGACGATAATTGGCGCCAATCAGGGCATTCCAGTTAATGGTTTCAAAATGGAGCCGAAGTCTTTCGCTCTCAGAGCTTCTCAAGTCGGGTCTATGAATAAATGGCAAGGATTTTTTTGCAAAAAATTGCTACGCCCCCTTTTTGTGCCAATTAGCCTATCTTTGCAGAGTAAGGGGTGAAAGTCATTTACAGAGAGTAGCTAAGTTGGGTATTAATAATCAAGACACATTTCTGACAGGGTCATAACATCATGGTTCTTTGTCGCCACTAGTTCAGTCAGTTCATCAAACTTTTGTTGGATTTCCAGTCTTCTCACATAGCATTGGTAATAGAAATGTATTTATTCAACTGATCAGTTCCTCGGTTTGCGTGAATATCATTCATTAAGAAGCCACATTATGTAAAGTAGATGACGGGCAAAGAAGCTAAATTTGAGTAAAATACACGTCGATAGTAGTACCACATAATA
>OZ026620.1:78071374-78106374 GCA_964020975.1 Hermodice carunculata | reverse complement strand
TCTTATCTTTTGATTGATACCAAATCCAGCCAGGTATTTTTCCGGTGGAACAAAAACTGAAAATAAATTTTTAATAAGCCTTTTTGAAAATTTAGCTGCTCTACTATATCTAACAAGGGATGAAGTGCATTTTAATCTTAGGGACCCATGCATTTTTGTAACTTTGGTTATTTCTTGTAAAAAAACGAGGTCATTTTCAAGGTTTGTATAAAAACCAAGTGCAAATACAATTGTTGTGAGCGTTTGAGCACTTCCAGACACTTTTAGGCCTAGTATGAGCAATAATACAATATTTTACCAACAGCCTGTAAATTTTATCATCAATTTGACTTTCTGCTGTTATTAAATGTTTATTTCTGTTACCAAACACCACCTTGTGTTTGTATCTTGCTTAATGGTTAGATCAAATAACAAGATTCGACAGGTTAACTACATACGATTTACTTTGAGAGTGTTTGAAGTGACACACTTTGACACTGATTTATCAGATGCACATTGGAGGTTTTGCGCTTTAGAGATTCAGAGCACTGCAGATAGGAGTTTTCGACTTGTGGCTGCTGTTATGACTAAAACGGGAATTCGGATTTCGGAATAGTCACGAAACATCGATCTTAAGGAAAGGAAGAATCGTGCATTGGAAACTGGAAATCGTATTTTTTTCACTTAGGAGGCTTTGCGTTTTCGCCATCGAGATATGTATTTGCCTAACTGCAACCGAGTCGACAATACACAGCGACGAACAGATACGGCAATATAGTAACAACTGTTGTATAAACAAACAGATTGTTCTGAAATGGGTATGCATCACGTTCCTGTGACATTTATCGACAGCCACTTGACGAAAAAGTATTCTTTTTATTTACACATATTAAACTTAAAAATAGATTCACTGTTTTTTGGTTTTTTTTTTTTTTTTTTTTTTTTTTGCTTGTTTTTTTTTTTTTTTTTTTTTTGTTTTGGTTTTGTTTTTTTGTTTTTTTGTTTTTTTTTTTTTTTTTTTTGTTTTTTTGTTTTTTTTTTTTTTTTGTCCGTCCTCTCGTGAGAGACGATCGAAGTTACCAATCGGCTCATTTTTATGGGTTTTTTTTACAAAGAAAGACCCGTACTTACCTTTTTTGTCAACCAGTAGCTTTGTTACCGATCAAAATAAGAGAAAAAATCGCTGATGCTTTTAAGCAGTTTAATGTTCAACTCAGTCTTTGTTTAAAAAAAAAAGCAATAAAAATTCGAGTAATTTTGCTGCAAAGTTGAGCTTTTTGCCGCCTTCATCGTCGAGAATAATCCTCCTTTAAAGGGAAGGGCAGGCAGTTGAAACGGCCAAACACGATTATTATTATTATTATTATTATTATTATTATTATTATTATTATTATTATTATTATTATCATTATCATTATTATTATTATTATTATAATTATTATTATTATTATTATTATTATTATTATTATTATTATTATTATTATTATTATTATTATTATTATAGTGATCCATAGTTTGTAGTGAATTTGTTTATAAAATGTCATGGGTTTGCACGGTATGTTGTTGTTATTATTATTATTATTATTATTATTATTATTATTATTATTATTATTATTATTATTATTATTATCATTATTATTGTTATCATCATCATTATTATTATTATTATTATTATTATTATTATTATTATTATTATTATTATTATTATTATTGTGATCCATAGTTTTTGTGCGTTTGTCTATAAAATGTCAAAAGTTTGCACAGTATGTTGTTCTTGTAGTAATAATTATAATTTTGCACAGTATGTTGTTTTTGTTATTATTATAATTATAATTATGATTATTACTACTACTACTACCACTACTACTATTTCTACTACTACTACTGCTATTGTGATCCATATTTTTTGTGCGTCTGTCTGTAAAATGTCAAAAGTTTGCACAGCATGACTGACCCGTAAATATTACACCAAAAGTTAATTTTACCACACGCGTGTCCATTGCCCATTGAAACCCGACTTGTATCGATTTGCAGTCTGTACCAGGAGCGACTTGCGACTTGTTGCGTTGAGAAAGAGAAACTGACTTGTGATCTTTGTCATTTCAGGCTCAGAGTGTGACTGTTAGCCAGGATAATTTCAAGTCTAATCTTGGTAACTGGTGTTCAAACTATTGTCTTTTTTTCATTACTTTACCACTTTAAATGCCTCGTGCGTTATTTGCCTAACTGAATAACGCGGCTTGTGTTACACACAGGAAACCATTTATCCATTGTTGTCACTGGTGTTCTAACAAACTGGATCGCACAAAATATAGCCCCAAAAAAGACTTTTCAATACCTAACAACGTGGTCCCGGTGCTCCAAATATTTTCTAACCAATGCCATTTTGATTAAGAAGAAACTCCTCAAGGTCATTTATATTCACAGCAAACAAGTAAAAGTGATCTACTTTTGTGATACATCTGTGGTACTGCACAGGAACCAAACCATCATTGCCGTGCCGTGTGACCTTGGCCTTTGACGTCGAGGTCGCTCGTTAGCAATTCTGGCCAGTGTTACCTTGATCCATGCTATTTTTTAAGTTGGACGAGGTTCTTAAAAATCCTTCTACATACTGCATTGAACACATTTTACCAAATAGCGCAATGACCTTGACCTCTGACCTCCAGATCACCCTTGAACGATCACACTTGAATTCTTACCTGGATAAATAAAGTGGTCAAGTATGACGAATTTTTCGCATGCTTTAACATATATTGCACAAAAAGCAACATTTTTGCAGTGCCCTCATGACCTTGACCTTTGTCCTCAAGGCCACCCATAGGCGTTTCTTACTAAAGTCTTTCTTTCAACCATTTTCTGATCAAGTGAGATGAACTTCTCCCAAATCCTTCTGTATTTTGCAGGGAACACATTTTTTAAACGCCCCGTGACCCTGACCTTCAAGATCACTTGTGACAAGTCAAATAGGGGCTCTCTTCTTGATACATGATATGTCTTAATATTATGAACTTCTCTCGAATACTCCCAGAGACAATGCGCAGAAACATATTTACATTGCTATGCCTCTGTGACCTTGTTCTTTGACCTCAAGGTCAAGAAAAGCATCATGTAGCATATGAATACATAAAATGATTAAGTTTGATCAACTTGCATTGAATTGTTCCGGAGATATTGTATAAAATTCCGCTTTACTCCCAAGCTGCTGTGACCTTGTTGTTGAGGTTAAGGTCACCCATAAACAATCATAGCCAAGGGTTGACCTATATGCATACTTTGACCACCTTTGAAGGCAATTGAGTTATAACGTGTCTGGAAACGAAAACCTGACTGACGGACAGACAGACCGACAGAAGGACTAGTTGATTACTGTAGGGCTTCCTTTTCTATGATGCGGGCCCTTAATTATCTCCTTCATCTTTAAAAGTTAAAAGTGGTGTGCAGTTAAATCGTATAAGCGTATCACATTCGCACAATTCAAATTTTACAACTTTCTTACTCATTTTAGTGGAGAAACCTGTTCTATTAACCAATCGATTGATGTTGCTATTGACTGCTCTTCTACAATACATTGGAAGATATTCAACATTTAAATTTGAAAGCATGCCTAATTAGCACGAAAAAAATTGTTACGTTTATATTGGATGCATCTGTAGCACAAACCTAAAAAAATAAAAATAAAAATAATACTAATAAGTTGGATTGACACCTCCATCGCTCATAATTTATATATATATATATATATATATATATATATATATATATATATATATATATTGTGTGTGGAATAGAAATGCAATGAAGCTAGAATTGCGCTTGGGTACGCCTCAAAGATCGAGTTCAACATCAATAGTCCTAATTTCGCTTGATTTGTATTTGTGACCTATAAGAAAATCTGACATTGCGTTTCCGTGCATCTGTGCTCATTTCTGTCCTGGTTTTGAAATGAAAGATCACTTGTTCTTCAAGGCAGTGAATAAACAATCATTTAGAAGTTTTTTTCAGTGGCATGCGCCAGTTCACATTATGACTCTGACCCCAAATTGTGCACCACGCTTGGCCCTAAAGGTCAACTGTACTTGAAAGCCAACCGCCGGTTGCTGAATACATTCATCAACACGGAACAAGAGCTTGTGCGTAAAGCGAATATTTTGGTTATCCCGGCGTATAATATTTACGAGACACTACTCTGTAATAATTTTTTCTTAGTATATGCCAATCAAAATTAGGTATGTAAAATAACTATTTATAATTCACCACAAATTGAAGATAGCTATGAAAAATGAATATAATTGAACTGTTCTATATTCTAGGTATGTTAAATGTATTATACCTGTATTTGCAGAAAGATTTTCAAATAGGACACTCGTTACGTTGAACAAGCACTTATGTAGAAAATCAATCTTTACTACACCAGGTTTGTGGTCGTAATAGGCTAGCGGCAAATGCTTCAAAAGTGCCCTAAAAATAGGTGCAACCCCAACCAAAGGTATAACAAAACACAACCTATATCAAAATGTGCGTACATGTCTCCTCTTTACAGAAAAATAGGTTGTGGAGTCCAAAAAGCGTTTTTTGGTATGTTTACACGCCCGTTTCTATGGCAACCTCTATTTTTTTTGGAAAATGACTACTTTTCACTAATTTTTCAATATCTGCCTTAATTTTGTAGATAAGCACTTCAAATTTCATCAGAAGGTAGCACTAACCTTACTCTTTCAACAGGCATGACGCTTTTTAAAAATTATTTGAATAACATCATTATTATTATAATTATATACAAAATTTTGTCATCTATTTGGCAATATAAATACCTCTATTTGTTGATGTTGTTTGCTGCAGTTGCCATATTACCAAAAAATGGGGATAAATGTTAAATGATGAAGGTAATATACTTCCAGGGATATACTGATACCAAATTTACTGGAGTACATGAAGTGGACACCATTACATGTATGCAAATTAGGCTTCGGATGTTGGGGTTTTTGAAGCCATTCTGGAGATGTATATCACATATTATGTGCTGTACCAATGCAAAAAGTTACATTTCCTTGAAAAGTGCTTCAAATATCATATAGAACATAAAATCCCAATCGTCTTATCAACATTTTTTGTTCACAGCTTTACTGAAATTTTATGGGTCCGCCACGGGGGGGGGGGGGGGCATTATGTTTATGGGTTGTCTGGTCTGGCTAGCTTGTGCAAAAGTGCTTTCTCCAGAACGCATTGTTGGAATTTGAGCAAATTTAGCATATATATTACGGAAAAAAATGAAGTGAAGACAATTAAGAGACCCTATCATTAAATGTATGCAAATGAGGTCATCTTCAAATCAGGATTTTATAATTTATGTGTAGTGTTGTAGAGGCACCAGAAAGCACAAATCTGGGCACATTTCTGTGATTATCAGTGTTATTGAGAATGACTGTGCATATTGTCAAAATGCGTTGCATGATTGATAATATACACATGGTGAACTGGATTATTTTCTAAAATGAAGCTTGAACCTGGTAAGAACACCCACGTTTTAATGTATTTGCAGGTTAGATAATTTTGTACCGTGAACCTAAAATCATGAACCTGGAACCGCCATTAAAGAAGCCACCCCCAGCCAAGCTAAATCACAATACCTGTTTTATGTAGCAAAGCTCTCAACACACGAAAAGGGACTGATTTCCAAACTACTTTGGAAAAGCTACGATATATGATTGCTTCCACCACAGACCGATCAGCTGCTCAACTACCGCCCACTGAGGATGCATTTGAGCAACATGTGAAAAGGGCACAATACCAATGTGCCATCTGGTGCCACAATGGCATTGATCAATTACATACAGCTCTTAAAGCACTATCATTTCGAGACATAACAAAAATTAATGAATATTTGGGTCTTACTGATTCAGAACACACATTTCCGCAAAGTTTTTGTGAAATTGTGTACGCTTACACAACTATTCGAAAACCAGATTCTAATCAGAAAAAATTAGATCAAATGTTTTGCAGCATTCCTTTCAAACACAAAATTATTGATTCACTAAACATTCAGTCCCTTTTCAAATTGAAATTTGTTCGTAACATGATTCCCAAGGATTGCAAAATAAAAGACCCCCCCACCCTCCCCATCATTTCCAATAAATATGGCAACAATATTGGACAAAGTATCATGAATTACAAGCAATTTCTGGCTTCAATTACTCTTGAAGATATCGCAGCGAATCAAAATTGTGATGGTATGTCTAACAGTAAATATTCACATTTTATTGATACATACCACAAACATGTATTTACAGGTAATTCAGATATCGTACAAAATTCAAGTTTAAAAGAAATCATGAAAAAAGGTACAAAATTTCGGATATGCCCCAAGTTGAACATTGACAGTATTTTTTCAGGATACATGTGATGCATTTGATTCCTACTGTATGAGATGGGCAAAGAAAGAAAAATAGAATTTCAGAAATTTAAAGGACGGTTATCAAACTTGAAAAAAGTCTCTAGAAAAAGAATTTATTGTTACAAATCCCACATTAAGAATTTCAATACGGTTAACTTAAAACAACCTGAAGTTTCAAAAGCAGTCAAAGAACTACAAGAAAGTTTTGTAGTCACTAACATAGATAAGGCAGGGAACAATCTTGGGATCATCTGCAAAAAATATTATCTGGATGTTTTGAAAAAAGAACTTGGTATAAACAATATTTCAGACATAAGAGGAAATGATGTATATAAATTACACAAACAATCCATTGATAATTTGATAGATACACATAAAGCTGAGACGAAAGTGAATTTTAATACAAAAATTTCTGAAGAGGACTCCTCTATTCCACTTTTGTTCTGGATACCCAAATTACATAAAAACCCTTTTAAATCTAGATTCATAGCCGGTGCTGCAAAATGTACAAGCAAACAATTATCAAAAGAAGGAACATTGTGTTTGACTGCAATTAGGAATAATTTTCGTAAATACTGTAATGCAATTTCTAGAAACAGTGAATTAAATTGTTTTTGGAGTATTAGCAATTCTTCCGAATTAGTATCTAAAATCAAAGATGTAAAAGCAAAAAATATCAAATGTTTTGATTTTTCTTTACTGCCCACAAATCTACCCATAGATGAAGTCAAAAGTTCACTTTCAGAATTAATAAGCAAAATGTTTAACCATAATGGTAAACCATACATTAATATTAATTCATATACAAAGAAAGCATAACACAACAAATATTCAAAAAGTAACATTAAATCGTACACTGTTGAAACTTTGATAGATGCTATAAAATTTCTTTTGGATAATACTTTTGTTCAATGCGGACCATTGTATTTTTCAGCAAATAAAAGGCATTGCAATGGGTAACAACTGCTCCCCTTAGCTGGCAGATTTGTATTTAACCTGGCTTGAATTTAAGTATATGGATAAACTGATGAAAAAGGACTTTCAAATGGCTACAAAATTATCAAACAACGCAAGATATATTGATGACATTGCTTGTGTAAATGTACAAAATTTCAGTAAAATTGCTAAAGAAATTTACCTAAAAGATATCCCTTTGGAGTTTAACAATTCAGATGGTTTCAGAGATGTGTTTTTGGACTTGGATAATCAGGTCACAAATGACAGGTTTTGTATTAAAGTATATCACAAAATAGATAAGTTTAACTTTGAAGTAGTTAATTATCCTTTCCCAGGCAGTATTATTTCGGATACTATTGGATATAATACGTTTTTTCACACACTTTGAGATTTGGTCGTATTTGTTCTAAATTTCAGGACTTTGCATCTCGAACCAAATTTTTATTAACAATAAACTTGAGTGAGGAAGATTCAAAGATTTACTTTTGATCAAATATTTCAACAAATTTTGCTGTAAATATCCGGAGATGGTTAAAAAGTTTGGCTTCAATAATTTTAGAGATTTTAGACTTGCCTTTTTTTCGACTTAATTTAACTTTTGACATCATTCTGTTTTAATGTTCACCTTTCAAATATTTTAGGTTAGCTTGATTTCTCTTAGGTTAAACCCCCAGAGGCTATCGGTAGCGAGTAGCAGCCTACGACAGTTAGAAACTTGCCTAATTGTACTTGATATCTGGTTAATATTTTCATTGCATTCTCTTGAATGAAATACAAATGACTATCGGTAGCAAGCAGCAGCCTACCACAGTAACATGTTTGCTTAATTGTACTCAAAATCCTGTTAAGAAAAATTGTTTTGATAACATGTTTATGGCCTAAATGCTAATGAATTTTATTCTTTTCTGACATGTCTAAATGCACTTTTACTCAAAGTTAAAAAATTACTCAAAAGTGACAGCATTTTTTCAAATATCACAAACCTGACACATTACGTTGATACATTGACTCAGGGTTAGCAATGAAATAGAGCTTAATTGTTTGAGGAGTAGGTGTCATCATGGAGTTTGTTTTACATTCCTGGTGCAGGATGTACATTGTTGCAGTCATTGTTAGGATTTCCCTTGGTTTGTACAGTTGGTCTACCTGCAACTGTTTATTTTACAATCACTGGGACTGAATATAATGCCCCAGCTTGTTTCCACTTCAGTGAAACAGTGGCGGATGGTTTAACTAGAATAAGCTGTCAAGCTAGAAAGGGTACATATTGGTTCAGGGGTAAGTCAAATTGCTCTTAACTGAACGTGTACTACACAAATTTGGTAATTATAGTTTGTTTTCCAGGTATTCTTCTTTCATAATGAAGGTCTACATGTATATGCAAAACTTTATGTATTTAGCTAATTCATCATTTGCCACGTTCATATTTATTCATTATTACGTGGGTTGTCTTTGCTGAATATTTACCTGAGACAAGGAGCCGCTACTCAGAGAGACATGTACGGGTAAAAGGCTCCGAAACATGTTGAGTAGTTACTCGCCAAAGACCCTTTAATTTATTTCGTCTAATACAGCCTTTGTCAAAATTTTACAGAGGAACGTGTGCAATTTGGACAATAGTACTTTTATATGTATATAGGTTAGACCGGGACAGGTTAGCGTATGGAGAGTAAAGAGTTCGGACTGCGGAATAGGGTAATGACTACTAGGAAGTGGTTTTGGACAAAAAGACACCAATACAACAGTCACATTCCTAATCCTAAAGTGTGGGATCCCAATGGTAACGGCTGGGAAATGTCTAATGATGGCTACCTCAAGCCTTCAATGTATACCAATGAGCTAGCCCCACTGGAAGTTCGCAACCTGACTCATATGTATTGCACCGATATTGAGTGTACTGTCCCAAGAAAGTACCATTGCCTCCAGACAGGACTTAAATGCACAGAATTATGTGCATGCCTTGGACATGAGTGTGCAAATGACACTTTTGACACTGAAACAGACAGTGATGATGAGGAAGATGATGATTGAATCTTGGCGTAGAATCTCCAAACCGTGACCATCATTGATCAGCTTTCTATATTTAGTGTGTACATGTAATTATACTGTTTTCCTTTACTGAAAGGCATCTTGAATTATAGTTTGTTGCCAGAGATACATTAATTTTGTTGCAGGACTCCAAGGGATGGTTCACTGTAAATTACGTGTAGGTGTGAATACATGGTACAAAGGACTATCTTACTTTATCAGTTGTATTGGCAATTGTTATCACGGTTCCCTAAGCGAAGATGACATATGATAGCCATATTAGCATATTAAGTAATATGCATATGGTATACTCATATGAACATGATAAATAAAACTTGTATTAGTACTGTTCCTAATCATTTTGCCTTTTTTAAAATAAACGAAACTATATCTTAGTAAATATAGTATGTTATCCGTCGCACAATACTTAATTTCGATGTAAATTTCATATATTTGCATAAATTAACATATGATAATTAGGCACTTTGAGCAAACTCTGTATTTTTTTTACTATACTTGAGCAATTGAGCACATTTTGATGTTTATTTAGCCTTTCCACAAGCAGTATCACCAAACTTATTATTTTTAAGGACAAATTTTAGTTGTCTCAGAAATGGCATAGGTTGTCATGGAAACGGGCAGAAATATATATGATAAAACGCTTTTCAGATTCCACAACCTATTTTTTCATGAAGAGGACATATATACCTATAAGAAAATATAGGTTGTAACTTGTTATACCACGGGTTGGGGTATGACCCCCGAAGGGCCCTCTATGCCGCAGGTCTATAAGATCAGTGAACCAGATGAGCGAACCAAGTGAAAGACATGAGAAGTCAAGTGACTTGGAACGAAGTGGCACCGCGTTCGTTCATTGGTGTTCGCCACGCCAACTGGCCTCCTTTGCTCCACAATAGATGGCGTGGCAATCGCCGTCGTGCGCGGTGCCGTGTTCTGCAGTCCCTGCAGCCAAGAAACTCATGGAGTGGTTGAACGGCTTGTGGTCTATGCTTGGTCTATCCATTTTGCGCTGCGTACTGTTTGTGAACGAACTAATAATTTCTTTGTGCATTTCATGTTGATATTATGCAAGTCCACAAAGATATTTCACGTGCAAATCTGCTCCCACAGCAATGTTTATAAACATTGTCAAGGTGTATTTGACGATTGATCGTCACACAATACTGGCTTTGGCGGACAGAATGTCTGTACGATAAAGCGTAGAGATGTGGTATATAAAAAAATCGCAAAAAGTTAATTTTCGCTCAACGGCCCTCTTATTGGTAATAATATTATATTATAATCTTATTATTCATGCACATTACATTCCTTTTGGCGTGAACTATTCAGAAGTCTCACCCGAGTTCGGGTTGGGGGATGGTGGGATCCAGACACTTGCGTGAACAACCAGTCCTCAGCTGATCTTGATATTCAACCCAAAATAGGTCCCACTCTGGTGTAGGGAATGAGTCAAAAATGTGACTTTTCATCGCAAGTCACATTAATCTACACAGTTAAAAATTGGTTGAAAATCTGGGATACAGAGTACCACCACTTGGAACACACATTTGTTTAACCGGCCTGGTGCCCCCTCCAAGATATATTTCCACGAAGTTTGAAAACAATCTGACGGATCTTTTTGGATAAGTACCAAAAAAAAAAAAAAAGGAAAGGAAGGTAACCATTTGAACATATTTGGTAGACGGTCACCCAAGGTACATTGTTATGAAGTTTGAATTGTATCTGGCTTACAGTTTCGGAGAAGAAGTCAAAAATGTGGACGACGCCGAACAGACGACGCATACCTAAACACCGCAGAACATCAGCTGTGTGAAGAGTCGGGTGAGTGTTTAAAACATCCCTTAACTAGGCTTATTTTATGATACCGTAAAAACCTGATTACTCCGTACTTTTAAGTGCTCTTTGTGGATTATTGTAACATTCACAGTTATACTGATATTTGGAAAAGAATTCCGATGCCAGAATTATCCACGGAGACACATGTTTTTTCCCTCTGTGTATCCGTACGTCCGCACCAATCTTTCCGCGATATCTTCAAGTGGCCTGAAGAGATTTTTAACAAATTTGTTACAGAGGGGCGCAAGCGGACAAAGATCAAATAATTAGATTTGCAGGTCTTTGTGACCTATTGAGACACAATGACCTAATTGGTGTGAACTTTGTTTTCCCAATATATCTTCTGAGCACATAAATGGAATTTTTCAGATTCTGTACAGAGATTTTGTACCAGACAAAGAATAGATGATTGTGACGTATTGTGTAGTTACTGTGACCTACGGTGTGGTTAATGTGACCAATTTACAGTCAATTCGACTTAATTTGTTACAGCAATATCTTCAAAGTGCCTGTAAGGGATTAACGATTGGGTGGGGAGGAAGAGATTCGATTTCCTGAAAATTGAAACCAATCCTTTTCATCCTAATTGCATTGATGTAGTGTTTGAATGTGTCCATATTGATCCCGACCCCAACCCCCTCCGCATCCTCACGCGTACCTCTGCACCCATCACATTCTCTCACAACCAAAAAAAGCTGCCCCCCCCCCCAAGAAAGAGACCGAAAATACAAGGAACTTTTTGGGAAGAAGCATTTATATAGATCTGAAGCACAATATGGGGGAAAACGAGGCACACCAAAAAAACTCTTAGTATCCCAGATCTAAAATGAATACGAGATAGTTTTTAATAGAGAGATAAAGAAATTCTCCGACCGTGTTCTATCTCACTTCTCAGGGCTCACCCTTGTGTTATCCCGTGACTTTATACCACAGGCTGTTCGGGGATGTGCCCTGAAGCAAGAGCGACACATAAGCGTCCCGCCTTTACTTCAGATAGGGGATAAAAAGGTACTAGTATGTAGAAGTTGCTGTTCAACTCTCACTGAAGAACTGTTCACACTTCAAAAATATGTTTGAATATATTCATTGGAAGGAAGGAAAATCATACATCCACCATGTAGCTCAAGAAGAAAGTCAAACTTTGCCTGTGAGAATTTACAAGGTACAAAAATCACTGTGTTTTGGTTCTGGACATACAAAACATCCTGTCTAACGAATGAACCATTTCTAAAAATAATTTACTCAGAACAAAACATGAGTTAATCAGAGTTTTCAATGCACATAAAGCACAGTAAGAAATCTACTATACTTTAAACGATCATGGATTCCATCAGACGTACGCATGAAAAACATAATTATGAGCCTTACTGATCATTCACTATCCCTCACATAGGAAGTTTTCCCGTGACAGCGACGATGTATTCTGGATGAATTTTATCTGTTTCTGTGGTAGCTCATATTTAGTCTGTGTGTCTTAGCGCTCTAATTACATAGGAAGTTTTCCCGTGACAGCGACGATGTATTCTGGATGAATTTTACTTGTTTCTGTGGTAGCTCATATTTAGTCTGTGTATCTTAGCGCTCTAATTACTGTTTGCTACATGTGTATTTCAATTCTTCCAAATGGCCAGTTATGCCTGGCGATAATTCCTGCAATGTTTTCTTTTTGCATTTCTCGATATTCCTCCAACTCTTTTGCTATCTGAATCACGGTGATGTCCTTTTTCGTCACAAATATGTTCTTACCTACGTCCGGTCGTTCTTGTCTCGCCTAGGCTGAATGGGTAACCTTGATTATTATTGAAACCCTTCATAATATTTATAATACTTTTGCACCAACTCAACTTGTGTTGAAGTCATATGCCACAACGGGAATACTTAGTAGTACTCCTATCACCGCAATTTCTATTCTGGTACGGTGACGGGCGGCCTGCAGGGTGACGAAGAAAGTAGTCAATTTGATGTGAGATGTATTTTACTTCGAAGGGTACGACAATATTGCCATTACAAGTTTTTTTGCGATCAAACTTTAAGATACCTTGGTACCCAAAAGAACACAGTCAAAATAGAGCCCAACCTGGTGAGGCAGTGGATCCCACTTCAGATTTAGAACTGAATACTGTTCCAGAACGTGTAGCGCGGTTTTTTGTTGTTGTTTTTTAATTTTTTTTTTTTCAGAACGCGGTAGCCCTTTTGCCTTGAGAGCAGTTCCATTCTCCAGTGACCAGGCACACTGGCTCATCTTTTACAACTTTTGCGGCCACAGTTAGGTATGCAGACCCCGATTGTTCATTGGAATAAGGTTGTGTACTCAGGCATCAGAGCTAGCTTGAGGTTCCAAACATGCCAGGTTGGACTTTGAGCCAATGACCTTGGGCCTACTGACATGGGTAAATAGACATCGGTGGATTATGGATTGGATGGCTGTAGCCATTGCCGTATTTTAACTTTTGTTCTGGTGCTGCTCAATGTTGGGAAAACTTCGAGCTTGCACACAAGCCACTGACAGGCAATAAAGTGAGGAGCGTTGCCTCATAGACCCAATTGCTTATTATGGCAGCAGGGTGTTTCCTCAAATAGCCATGCAAAATCGTGTCTTTAGGGCTGAGGGTTTGTGCAGTGCAGTCTAAAATTTTGTGTGCAATATTATTCAGTCCCTACCAATGTACCCAGTGTTGGGATGTATGGTTTTGTGCTATATTATTATGTCATTTGAAATTAAGGTAGGAAAATAAGGGAATATGCAGCTTTTCTAAATCAATATTTACCGCTCAGAATTTCAAGCAGTACTGCTCTAGCTAGGTTTCTGAGTCATATCTTTTTGTTTTACAAGTGTGGTTTAAAGCAAAAATTTAGAGATTTACAACATAGCTATTATATGTTGTTTTCTTTTCATTTTGTATATCCTTCGTAAATTTTCATTTTTTTTTCTCATAAGAATGGCGTCTGACTCTGCCCTGGCCATGTGCACCACCATGGGTGCAGTGTATTTCAACACACGAGTATATTCTCAAGAGAAAAAGAACACAATCCATCTTATGGTCGCTAGGTGATAACATTCAGTATCGATATGTTATCATATAAGTAGCACATTACCCTAATTCATGACAAAAGCCTTACGTTAAAGGAGGTACTTACATAAGTTTGATCATTCTCTACGAGTCGACTACATCCTACCTACATCAATCGGCAATAATTTACACTTGTAACTCCTTAAAACAATGTTTTGTCAGCTACCTATACTTTTTATACAATTACTGTTATACGTATAACGCACCAGACAGTCTATTTTCCTGTTGTATATGTCATTAATTTGCCAATTTACAACATAAAGGTACAAAAATGGTGGTCACGGGCATGAAAATCGCGTCACATTATCATCTACGTGTTGGATTGCCTTTATTATGTGCTTACACATTTCTTTCAAGTTACAGTTCTATCTGCAGCTCGAAAACCGAACTTACTGACCTTACTCCCCCCCCCCTTCACACACAAACAAATTACATACGTGGATAAATTTACTGTAGAAATACCATGACGGATTTTTATGATAAATGTGAATCAGGGTTCGTTATTTAACTTTGTCATGAACAGGTCTTTTGTTGTGATCAGTAGAGAAAGGATTAAATCAGCTTTACTTTGCGTGGATAAAACGTTGTTACTATTCTGCTTAGATTTGTGTCCCATAACAAACTTTTACAAGATTGGCCAATGCTATGGATCATGTCATTTGTATCTTGATGTCCCTCCGCATTCGCATCATACTGCATGCAAAAATACTGTTAAAATAAGTTTGCTGGGTAAGGAAAGTAATCATTTAGGGTTAAGTTTTTATGTATATCTGTCTGAACTTTTTAATGAATTTCAATAACCCCTACTATTTTAATAATTTCAATAGACACTGTCAAACAATCACTACAGAGATGTATCGCTTGAAAAATTTTAAATGTAAAGTGTTCAAATCTTGTCTTTATTAGTTTTACCTGCCGCACAAGGTCCGGTGTTGATGCCGATCCGCAGCTTAAGTCTGACGCCAGGCTTGTGACGTATCTTAAAACTTGTGTATACCGAACTTAACAAGTGAAGTGCCATCTGCGCGATCTGGCTGGCGTGGTCCATATTCCTGCGAGGAAGCCCACTTACTACCATATAAGCATCTCCTATTGTCTCTACCTGCAATCAAGGTTACTCAGTAATCTTACGCCTTAACGTGGTATCCGGATGTACGCGACATCCGAGCAATGGGTCACGTGCTCCATTATGGAGATATATGATTTGCGTGGGTCAATAACAATTGCAACCCTTCGTAAACATATGCTTGGTCGGTCGCAAGCATATTTGCCGATATGTTTTGCTATCATGCATCAACTTTACCGTTACGGAAAAACTCCATACCATGAGAAAAGAATTCAGCAGAGAGTGTATCTTTCGTGTGCGAGCAGACATTCATTGTAATGACACCTGGCGGCGGAATAAATAGAAAGTTCAAAATGTACGTATTTGTGTACTATTTGGCTACAAATAAATTACTACTCTATCGCCTGTGCTGTTCTGTACTACGGTTTGTTTTGTAAGAAAATCGATATTCACATGTAATAATCCACAAAAAGAAACAACAGATCTAAATCAGATAATGTAGGCTTAAATTTTATAGTGCTAAATCTAATTAGTTCTGATTTTTTACAATTTCATCAATAAATAACGTGCAGGTTTCAATTGAAAGTAAGTCAATATATGTACACTGTTACAAGACTTTGCCAATTTCATAACCAATTTTCTAGTTTGCCCAAAGTTATTTCTCAGCGAAGAGAGCATTATTATTATTTATATTCGCGGTGTGCAGAACTTCAACATTCTGACCTAAACTCACCAAAAGTATTCCTTTCTCCCTTCTTCTTTAAATCAGAGCAGGACCAGGAGGGAGCACAGAATCAGGCTGCACCACAAATTATCGTGGAGTATAATCTGTACTGTTATCGTATAATTAAGCTAATGTCTAACAAATCTTCCCTCCAAGGACATGGCAGATACTGATTTGACAAACTTGTAAGTCTTTGACAAGAACCTGGTATGCCTGGGCTACCATGCTAAAGCTGGTTTCCTGCACTTTGGTCTAACATAATTCGTTACAGAAAGCACTTTTTTGTCGTCAGCTATTCAGAATAGTAAGGCCACTGGAAGGTTCAATTAACGAGCCACTGAACAACTTATAATCAGTTTCCTTTGAATGAGACATCAGACATAGAAGCACGGTTCTCGCTGAAGGCAAGCAAGTTGAGTAGTGTATGTGTATTTCAATCTGAAAATCCCAATGCTGATTGAATCTCACATGTCACGTATGACCCAACAAACGCCAAGATTACACAACATAATATAACCATTAAAAATTGCCTATAAAATGAGAATTTAATATTTTGCCAACATGCACGAAAGTGGTGTTTCCCAAGTGAAGTGAACATAATTATCAGTGCAAGGGATGACAATATTTAGATAGCAGATAAACAGCCACCTTACTTACTTTGTACACGTCGTAGATGTCAATAATTTCGTCAAATAATGTATATAAATCATTCAGTAAATCAATGACTTGAATAGGGGTACTTTCTGAAGAGAGAGTTGTGAATCCCACGATATCTGAAAAGTAGATCGTCACTTCGTCAAATATCTCTGGCGTAATTTGATTTCCCAGCTTGAGACTTTCTGCTATGCTCCTGTCACGAATAAACAAGAATTATTTTAGCAGAAATGGCAGCTGCCTTGCCATTTCCATGAACGCATACACACATACACGGATAAATAATTATTAATGGGTGTCTTTTAGTGGCAGAAATGGGCCAATCCCAGTGCAAACGACAAGGAAAACATTAAAAAGAAACTACAAATAGGAAACATAATTGAATATGTCTTTCTTAGCTGAAGACTAATACTAGCTCAAGCTGTAAAACAAATGTTCCATCTGGAGCAGCTCCTCAGAAATCACCTTTTACATGTTACTAAGAGGAGGCACGTGGAAGACTAGGCTCACGGAAAGTGACTTAGTGTCTGAATTAGCAATGAACCGTGAAAATACGAGAACTGTAAACCAAACGCTTCCCTAACCGCTCATTTTGCGAAATTTTTTCTCCCATCCAAATATTAACTGTTACAAATCAGATGACCGTACATGAAATGAAAGGGACAGATTTTATGTATGTTGAATTAACAATCACCATTTTAACACATGCTGGTGCCTCACCGTGTGGAGCAATGTTAGAACGTGTACGCATCCGAATAGTTTGTTTTGTGTTTTCGTGTACTTTTCTGCCTGTTGTATAATATAGCATTGGAAGAAAACTACCAGGGTAGTGTAAATGACACGTAATCGACATCGTTATATGAAACGTCTGTGAGATATGGTAAGAACGTTTGGGTTATCGTGACAGCTATGCCGTAATAAATATAATTAGAAGTAACCATCGATTTTTGGAAGCAAATATCTTACAATACACGTCACATGGGCAAATTCTGTATGCAAGCTGCATGTTCCCGCCCTTGTTGTTGACGTTCCGCAAAAAAGTAAAAGTAACTAATCATATGCCACTTGTTAAATAATTAAAACAATTATAAATAGTCAATCTTGTCCATACGCACACCGGTGGTAAGGAATCAATTGCCATTATGGGCCAGTATATACTTCCTTATCGCCATGGTTTAACTTAATGTTGCCTATGTCTTTCCACTATTCTGGATGAGAGGCCGTATTTTGCAGTTCCTCCGTCAGGGGTCCCTTAAGATGGATCTGTTTGTGTACTCTTAGTTGAAGCCAAATCTGATCAATTGGTATCAACTCCACCTTGTCCGGGGACTTTGTGCCAGTCATTTCTTTCTAGACAAAGTGGCTGTCAAAAAGCTGGTTTGTGTTTTGTTCACATATTTGGTAATGCATGGCATTACATTATGAACAGGTATCTTTACTGGCAACCCCTCCCCCAACTTTCATGGATGTGTATATTTAGGTGATCTTTCTTATTGCTTGAAAGATCATGTGGTTTATTGGTTCACAGTTGTAGCCAACCAATTACAAATGAGTGGTCACAAGCCATGCATAATAATGAGAACAGTCACTTACATATTTTGCACTGCTACATGGCTGGTCTTTTTTTCAACTGAGTTAACACAGAGTGGAGCTGTGTGGGGACAGCCCAGTGAGGGGCACACGTTGAATTTGCAGTATATTGCCAACGTGGGGTGTCACAGGTCAGTAAATGAAAATTATGTTTTTTTGTGAAATTACAAAGTAGCATTACCTTTTATATATTGGCCACATTGAGGACATTTCAGTGATACATGGTGTCTCTTTTTGTAAACTTTCATAGGGGTGATAAAACATTGGCAACTGGTGTGGTCCAGGGAGGTGGCTTCACACATGATGACAAGGTGTATATTGTGTTTGCCTTATAGCAGCCCACAAACGTAATCATGCAGAGCATGATAGTGGACTATGTCATTTAGTGAGTTTGTTCCAAACAGTGAAGGGCAAGTGCCTACGACAGGAACAAAAGTGTTGCAGTTGTCCAGTGCACTCGAGCCTCTGAAATGTTCAACAAATACAGTAGACTGTGCACCCTTACATTTCAGTGCCAGGGCTGCTATCCAGGCAGCTAATTTGCATAAGACTGTACACCAGTGCATTCCAAGCGGGCGTCGCCGTTGTCAAACCAGAAACACAGATAGTACCTGTGGTATTATTATAGGGTTGTGCACAACCATAGGTCTTCTGGGTACCCTCAGCTAGTTTTTTTTCACAGATTTTCTTTAGTATTTATATGTCATATTCAATAAGCCTTTTCATTTACACCGGGACATTTTTTTTGTAAGATACGAACCGTGTTTTTACTTGGTTACGACTCTTTCCCTAGAATTAAACGTGGCAGTGGCGTAGCAATATTTCATTCTCATGCTGTTATCAATATTATCTAACCTAGTAGTAGTAGCAGTCGTACTAGTAGTAGTAGTGATTATTATAGATTATAATTATAAATTTTTGCTTGTCTCTACCACTAAAACATGTCAGGGTCGTGTGACGTACACGACATAGTTATTATAAAGGTAGTGGGTGTTTATACTGTCCCATACTCATCAATATCAAAGAAACGATGTAGGTCTACTATCGTCGTTTGCTGTAAACTCAGCTGAGTTACAAGTCAAGAGAACTAATAGGGTAGTGGTCAAAGCCCAAAAGTACTCGGGTACCCCTCCCCATGGTAGAACAAGACACTACCCATTTTTTATTGAATATTGGTTTGTGAGACATAAGAAAATGATGGTTGTGGTTATATATTTAAGTGACAGGTGTATCTTATCACCATTTATAATGAAGAATCGCTCTACATATCAATAAAGTCTCACTTTACTTGTTTTTTGCACAAAATCAGCAATCTTTGCTGAAACTTGATGACATTAGTCTAACATTAAAAAACTTATGTGAAAAAGTAAGAAAATAAAGATACTGGACATTTAAAAAGCTAAAGATGGGAAAAAATGTAGTAAACTGCACAATTATGCAAAAATATTTTTTATTTTGCCTTTATCTCCCAAAAATATGTCCAAAATTTTACAATTCTTGCCCAATATTGCCTTTGATACACCAAAAATTACCTTAGCCACAAGGCTACGAGATTACATGGAATTATTATCCCAAGTTTCTCAAAATTTTATAAGCACCAAAAAGTATTACCCCTACCCCCTTATTTCTGGAAATAAGAAAAATCACTGCTTTGTCGCTAAACCACGCTATTCTTTAATTGATAATACTTACTCATCGATAAAATTAAAACTTGACACAAGAAAAAACCAATTAATCCAGTGCAAGTGAATTTAATGTCACCTTCTTTTAAAATTTTGAGTTTGGATATGGAATGAAGATCAAATCTATTATTTCGTCAAAAACACTGATGAATTTTCTGTCATAATTGCACAACCTTATATCAGAATTTACATGTACTTTGATAATATAGAAATTGACTCTTTGTTACAGAAATTATCAACATACTAGTATTTGGCAATTTTTGAAAAAAAAAAGATTAAAAAAAAAATAAAATAAACCTTTGACATAGTCCACCATCTCCAAATAGCTTGCCAATGCTGGCAATAAATGTCATATACTAACACACATCAACTACCCACTTTTTACCAGGACTTATCATGGCACCATCATTTGTGAATTTATCCATATCCCATGATCTATCATTACCTTAGAAGATGGAAGCATAGTACATGGAGCTTACCCAGACACTGGCACAGTTTATATCTGCCTGTCTGTCTTGTATTTGATGATACAAGGTTGTGTTATATGATTTGCAACCAAAGCATAAAATTTGTCACAAACTGGAAAGAAAGAAAGAAAGAAAGAAAGAAAGAAAGAAAGAAAGAAAGAAAGAAAGAAAGAAAGAAAGAAAGAAAGAAAAGAACTTACTTTCTCAACCTTGCGACGCTGCGCCCGATACCGCCGGGCTTGCCAAAGCCCAGCGGTATCCGGCGCAACATCGCAGAGTTGAGAAAGTAAGTTCTTTTCTTTCTTTCTCTCTCTCTCTCTCTCTCTCTCTCTCTCTCTCTCTCTCTCTCTCTTTCTTTTTTTTTCTTTCTTTCTTCTTTACGACCAGATTTGTCCGGAGTTTTTCTCTGACCCTACTCTTCCGAAATCCACCAAACTTGTCATGGTGACTGACCTGCCAGTGAAATTAGGCACCTGACTTGGAATAGCCATGATGATTTAAATAATGCAAATGAGGGGCAATTAAAATCTTAAAAGCTCCATATCTTCTAAACTATTGGAGATAGACACAAAGTTCTAACTTACACATATTGGGTTGAGACATTTGGCAAATCCAACAGCATGCAAACAAAAGTTCGGGAATTTTAATGTATACTAAATTCAGTGAATTTCCCAACAATCCACATTTTGACTAGGGCTTCTTCTGTACTCCATGTAATAAGCCTCCATGGTGCTAGGCTACCATTTTGCATTCATGATACTTGAACCTGTCTCTTAGGCAGCCTTCTAGCCATGCCTGCTGGGTTTATGGTTTGAAAGGTTTGGGTCTTATGGCAAATGGGAGGTAAGGGTTGGGTGGGTGGGGGGAATTCCCAACAACAACGTAATGAGGTTCTCAATAAAATACAGAGAATCTATATCTGTTCATGCAAAAAACATATCTGATCCATGTTCACACTAATGCTGAACAGAGCTGTAGGTGCCCCATGGCTGAGTCTGACCAGTGAGAGTTCGCTTGAGGATAAGAGTCTGCTGGGCTTAGTAGTCCCAAGGTATCACAGGGACTGGAATTCTAGGCAGAACAAGCCAAAGTGTACCCCCTGTTAAAAATAGACTACATACAGAGCGGAGTTTGCTGGACCAATCAAAATCTGACTTATAGTCCTCAGTGACTGTTTTCACATTTTGGTGAATTTTGAAAAAGTGTGTGAATTTGTGTCATTTCAATGGACACTTTCATGTCTTTGTTGTCTTGTAACCAGTGACATAAAGCCTGTTCTTCATAGCCAATACTGAGTCAGTACAGTGCATGTCTGAGTTCACAGGTACATGTACATGTAGTTTTGTGACAGCATCTGTTAAAATTTGTTTATGTAATAAAGGAAAAAAGACAGTTTTGTATTGCATGTGTACACATCCCTCTGAATTATAATATGTGTACACTGTACATGCACATATACTCATCAATACTGCCCAGAAGGTCTGACCCTCTCAGATGTGGGCACTTTCTCTGGTCGCAAAGGCGCCCACTGTAGAGAAGTTTCACTCTACAGTGGTACCTGCAATTTTAGATCACCCCCAATGCCAGACAAAAGTGGTCACATAGGACAGGTGGTCTTTCATCCCAGATAAATTAACTAAGAAATAAAAACCAATGTCTTTTTTTCTGACCAAGTTGGTCCAGAGTTTTTTACAGACACTATTGGACAAAAACACCAAACTTGCCATGGTTACTGACATAACCAGCAAAATTGTGCATCTCATTTGGAATAGTCATGATGTTTAAAACATTATGCAAATTTTGGTGGCAACAAAAAGTTAAAAAGCGCCATATCTTCCAAACTATTGCAGACGGACTCAAAATTTCAATGTGCATATATACCTTTGTGACACTTGCCACTATAATGGACAGTGTAGTTGCAGAATTTCAAATTATGCTAATAAGGGACATTGACAAATTTAAAAGTTAAGCATCTCCAAAACTATTGTTCATAGAGATGTCATTCCAACTTCAATTTGTAGATTTGTGGCAAGGCCGCATCCAATGAACCATGATCCAAAGCTGTAGGATTTCAATTTATGCAAATTAGGTGAATATGCAAAATGTAAATCTTTAATAGCTTCAAATCTTTTCTAGAGGTGCCATTTCTACTTCAATTTATGGGTTTGTGGCATAACCCCATCCAATGAACAATAAACCAAAGTTCTTCTACGTTTATGATTCACGCAAATTAGACAAATACACAAAATTAAAATGTTGAATAGCTTCAAATCTACTATTGATACTAGTTTCATTCAAGCTCCACTTTATAAGTTTGGGACATGCCCACATCCCTTGAGCCAAGAACCAAGGCTGAGCATTTTAATTTATAAAAATTAAGCTAATACACGAAATTTAGATTATGTTGCACAATGTCAAAGTATAGCGTTTCAAACTGTTCTCATTTTGAAGGCACCCAGATAGATTTGCTGTGAAGCAAATCTTCTTTTCTAGTTTTATGCTTTATTTGACAACTACTGGAAGACTGAAAACAAACATATTTATGATTTGCAACCAATTCCTGTTTACTTTTGATTGTATAGTTAGATTATGACAGTTCTGGTAAAAATATTACCATTTTAGACCTGCCAGAAAATAAGGGGGGTGGGGTAACATTTTTCTCTCCAGTTTAAATTCTGAGAAAGGTGATTTCATATTTAGCATATTGCCTTATAGCTCGACAACTAGGGCAATTTTTGGTGCACTAAACGTTTTCCTACAGCAAGGACTTTGAGCACTATGTAACATTTGATGCACCGTAGAATATTAGACTTGAAGGAATTTCTGCGCTAATTTTCCCAAAGTTGGTATTTTTCGACATTTTATGACAACAAAACCATGGGGACTTCATTTGTACAGTGCTTTCCATATTATTTCAGATACTATGAGCCATATTTGGTATATTTTTTGAATATATGTTTGAAGTTATGCTCAGTAATGTCTTGTATGGAATGATAGTTAAACTGATGACTACTATTTTCAAAGATATGGCTATAAAATACCCCTGTCATCAAATTAAAAGACCACAACCATCATAGTCCTATACAGGATATGCCAATCTTTAATGAAAAATGGGTTGTGATTTGTTCTACCATAGGGAGGGGTATATCCTTAAATAAGCCACGTTTTAGGGTTGGTCACAGGTCCATAAAAAGTGATAAGCCTACTAGGTGTCTTTTCATTTTCGGCAGAAGAAAAAAAAATGGGTTTTGAGTGGTTAGACCCATACAATTTTGAAAACACTTTCGTCTGCAGTTAATGAAGAATATTTCAAAGGTTGAGAAGACCAGTTTAAAATCACTAGTTGCCCTCTATGGGTGACTGCCTGTCTCAAGTCAGGAGTGAAATTTGTTTTTGCACATTGGTATTGGAAGATGAATGTTATAGCTGTGGTAAATCTGGAATCTCTATGCTGTCATTGTTGGGTTTGGAAATTATGAATTTGGGTCATGTTTTTGCGCACTACTTTGAAGCATGACCCTTTATATCTAACATGTCTAATTACAGGGTGTTTCGTTCAGAATAATTCATGAGTGGCTCGTTTTTCATAATATAAATATTGGTATATTGAGCTATGTCCCATTATTCCACTGGTCCTGGCCGGTTATAACGTTACTCTATCAAAGTGTACAGGACGGGGGGGGGGGGGGGGGGGGTCTTTTGTCGTTTCGAAAATAAATTGTACTAATTTTAGCAGTTTTCGATTCATTGAAATACCGAGTTAAGTTTGACAAGCATGGTTCTTCCCGGTTAATCAAATTTACGTATTTGAATCCACAGTTTCTATAACTTAAACATTCTCAACTAAGACCACCAACATTCTCCTTTTACAACCCTCTACTATAAATCAGATCAGCACCAGGAGGGAAAACAGACTTGTCCTTGTACCACCGCTTATCGTGCATCATAATATGTATATGCAGGAACTACTAAACAATGACTGTTACTCTTCTATAAGAGATCAGACATTGATACCCAGTTCTTGCTGAAGGCAAGCAAGTTGCGTAGTGCATGTATATTTGAACCAGAAAACAGCAATGTTGACTGGACCTTTTTCACGCGTGATTCCACAGCTTCTACCAATGTACATTCCATAAAAACCATTATAAATTGTCGATCAAACGAGAAATTCCGCCAGCGTGTACATAAAGAGCGAATCCTTTTCTGTTTGTTTGTTTGTTTGTTTGTTTGTTTTTCAATACCAAGGGACCTTCGTTGCAGACGCTCCACAATAACAAGGATCGAACTAACTGTACCAGAATACGACTCTTTTGTCTTGCATCAGTGGAAAATTAGAGACCTTGAATTTGTGCCTTTTTATGATCAGTACTTACGGTGGTAACATTCTATACAAAAGTTTGTCGGTCTTCTTTTTTTCTTCCATCAGTTCTACAGTTCTCTGCTCAACAATCTGTTCCAAGTTATTTGCATATTTCTCTAATTTCTGAATCATATTGTCCATGATGTTGAACTTCCTGCAAATTTGAATAAATTGCAGTTAAGACTTACACAGCATTTTCATCAATAAAACACATTACTCTAACAGTGTAAAACAAGTACGTAATCATAGCAAGCATTAATCAAATTTTGGATTGACTGTTAGATTATTCCAAATGGGAAAAACTTGACAAAAAGGTAAAACCATGTGACACACGTGATGACTGTATTCTTGCATCGGCGCTGTGTAAACAGCTACTGTAATCATACAGTCAGAGTTTCAAGCAGGTAAGGAGATGAATTCCCAGCAAGAAATAACGTATATTTGCTCAGGAAACAGACACCAACGGGGCTTGTTCGCTTTAAAAAGCGTTGTGCATACAAGTGAACCAGTGAAACAATAGTGAGGTAACTCATGGATGCCATAGCCTGCTTCAAAATGAATGTGTCAAGATACATTGCATGTGTGTCCATTACGATCATCAAGATTATAAAAAATATATAGAAAAATAAGCAATAAAGAAAATAAATAAATATCAAAAGAAAGTAACTCAGCTTATAGGCCATAGGCAATAACACGTAATATATTTTCTGTTTTCTTTTGGGGAGGATACTTTTATCAACTAATTGTATTTTATTTCATTATATTTTTTGTTTGTGTCGTTTTTTGTTTATTTTTTTTTCTTTGGTTTCGTTATTGCTTCTTTAAACTTGGTTTTATTGAAAGGTTTACGCTGGAAATTTCCCCTTAGAACTGGGAACAAGTAGCTCTCTGATCCGGCACAGCAACAGTCCAGATTTATCACTGATAAACAATTAAGTAGAGAAGCATTTAATGAGTGACCCAATACCAGACAACAGCGCATGTTAATCATTTGCGTTGACTACCATATAGGTAAAGCAGGCATACCACTGTCCTTATCAGCATAATAAGCATAATGTGCACGCCGAGGAACAGATAAAGGTTAAACCTGGAACACCCCCCCCCCTTTTATCCAACCTGGCCTTTCATCTACTACGGGTACCGAGCTATCCTTCCTCTAAAGCAGTGCTTTCATCATGTCTTGAGTGAAAACATGACAAGTAGTCTGTCAAATTAAATGTACCCATAAACAGTAGTCGTAGATATGTGGCCTTCGAAGAGGTAGCAGGGTATGGGCGCAGTGAGTTGGAGAGCGAAGCGACTGCATGGCGCCCGGCCCCCTCGGAAGACCAGTCTGGGGGCCCTCCAGTCGCTTTGCCCTCCAACCCACCGCGCCGATACCCTGCTGCCCACTCGAAGGCCACATATCTGCGGCTTCCATGAACAATAGCTTTGGCCATGGGTGGTAGGCTTGGTTTGCCGGCATACCTTGAGGCGCCAAATGTGCCGTGTGTGAAGGTCTTGACAACAGTTTCGCCCAAAACAAAAGGTTCACTCACCTTCCCTGATTGGTTGCACGCAAATGTTTCTTTACTTCCTCAAAGCTCGGTCTGTCTCCTGGTTCTTCTGCCCAACAATTGTTCATTAGAGCAAGCATTTGTGGGGGTGTCTCGTCGCCTGATTTAGGCATTTCTGGTCTGTAGGGTGGTGTCTCTCCGTTACGAACTCGACCTATTATATCTGTAGATAATGGCATGATAATATTGGATTCCGTTGCAAACCCTCTTTCCCAAGTGTACCCTCTACAGCTAAATTAAACAGCCATTATTTCAACAGACTTGAACCCGTTCAGTCACAGCTATGTGGCTAATTCGGCTTAGAATATATGTATATGTATAAATATATATATATATATATATATATATATATATATATATATAATATATATATACATATGTATACATGTGTATATATATACATATATATATACACATGTATATATATACATATATATATATATACATGTGTATGTATATACATATATATACATGTATATATATGTATATATATTGCAGTTCGTTCATGTAAATGTTTTGGGCTCTCTTTTTTCACGACAAGAGGTACTTGAAGTTTCCCAATGATATGAAAAAAAGCATGGAGACGGCTTAAGCTTACTGATTTATATAAACACTTCATACTTAGTGTCAGTAGTCAATGCTTCAGAGACACACATTTATGAGAAAAAATATCCAATTATAAATGATCTTTAATATCCTACATTACTCGTACTAACCATTTATATCTTGATGGAATGGATGCTTTTACAGATTATGCCAGGCTTGTGCATCGGTGGTCGTATTCACAAAGAATTTGATTTGATGTTGACTTTGATCCTGAAATTTAATTGGTGCACCTTTTACCCTGAACTGCTTAATCGTTGGTCTAATACAAAGTATATAAATCAAAATGTCCAGGAATAAACAGTCTGTGTTCAAGGCTATAATGCCAACTGGCTTTACAATATTTTCATTTCATTTATCTTAGTTTAATCCAGCACTTTATCTTTTAACCTGGATCAATATATGGATGAAATTAAGATTTAGCCATAGTCATGAAATTATTCAATCTTATGCTTTGTACAATAGCCATAAAAGAGATTGGTTTACACTAAAACTGTCCATGCGACCTAACATAAAGGAATGTGGGATCAAAACAACTTGCTTTTAATTTTTATCCTAAATTCCCCATCAGACTATAATTCTTTGTGTATATGGCCGTCGGTAGCATTGCACCTACCGGCGTCTCCACAATTTTTAAAAATCTATGCACGTCCAAGTCGGAATAGTAAAAAAAAATGAAGCAGGTTGAACACGTCAAAAGACATCAATGAAAAGCACCTTTCGGATTCATCGTGTCCATAAGGTACGGCAAAGATCTTGTGAAAATCCCTTGCATTACTATGGCAAAACTGTAAACATCGCCTTTCTGGGTACCGTTCCTCGGTTTAAGATCCATTCTTAAAATTTCTGGTGCTGTCCACAGTAACCCTGTGAAATGCATAAAGATGCAGAAAGAACTAAAACACGATATATATTTGAGGTGGTTGTGAAAGAAAGCGCAGAAGATGGATAGTTCATACCGGTAAATAAGTACTTGTTATATCTTTTATATGAAATTGCCTTTTATGATAAAGTGCCTAACATATACCTTTAAAACTTAGAGAGGCTAGGTCGTTTTGTGCAGGAAGGAAAACAATTAACCTTAGCGTCGACTCTGGAATCAAGGGGGCTGTACGGACGGAGAAAGCACTCGCGAAACCAGGGTTTCAAAATAGCCTGCGTCTACTCATATCATTGTTCTTTTCTGTAAAATTTAGAATTACAAACAAATTATGGACTTTACGTGCAGTCGATGATACCGACGTTCACTGATACTTCATCATTACGGAATTTTATTAGGATATACACATTCGGATTGCTCTATCATAACAGATCCATTCCCAATAGACCAGTGGCCAACCCTAAAAAGTGGCTTATTTAAGGATATACCCCTCTCTATGGTAGAACTAATCACTACCCAATTTTTTTTATTAACGATTGGCATATTCTGCATTGGATTATGATGGTTGTGGTCTTTTAATTTGATGACAGGGGTATTTTATAGCCATATCTTTGAAAATAGTAGTCATCAGTTAAACTATCATTCCATACAAGACACTACTGAGCATAACTTCAAAAATAAATTCAACAAACATACCAAATATGGCTCATAGTATCTGAAATGATATGGGAAGCACTGTACAAATGATGTTTCCATGGTTTTGTTGTCATAAAATGTCGAAAAATACCAACTTTGGGCAAATTAGCGCAATAATTCCTCCAATTTCGATATTCTACGGTGCATAAAATGTTTCACAGTGCTCAAAGTCCTTGCACTAGGAAAACATTTAATGCACCAAAAATTGCCCTAATTGTCGAGCTTAAAGGCAATATTTTAAAAATTTAGACTCACCTTTCTCAGAATTTAAATTGGAGAGAAAAGAGTTACCCCACCCCCTTATTTTCTGGCAGGTCTAAAATGGTAATTTTTTTACCAGAACTGTCATAATCAAACTTTACAATCAAAAGTAAACAGGTAATGGTTGCAAATCATAACAATGTATGTTTTCAGTCATCCAGTAGTTGTCAAATAAAGCATAAAACTAGAAAAGAAGATTTGCTTCACAGCAAAAATATATCTGGGTGCCTTCAAAATGAGAACAGTTTAAAATACTATACTTTGCCATTGTTCAACATAATCTAAATTTCGAGTATTAAGCTTAATTTTCATAAATTAATATGCTCAGCTTTGGTTCTTGGTTCAAGGGATGTGGCCATATCTCAAACTTATAAAGTGAAGTTTGTATGAAACTAGTATCTATAGTAGTTTGGAAGCTATTCAACATTTTAATTTTGTGTATTTGTCTAATTTGCATGAATCATAAGCCTAGAAGAACTTTGGTTTATGTTTCATTGGACGGGGTAAATTCACAAATGATGGTGCCATGATGAGTCCTGGGAAAAAATGGGTAGTTAATATGTGTTAGTATATGGCATTCATTGCCAGCATTGGCAAGCTATTTGGACATGGTGGACTATGTGACAAGTTTTTTTTTTTTTTTTTTTTTTCAAAAGTTGCAGAATACTAATATGTTGATAATTTCTGTAACACAGTCATTTTCCATATTATCAAAGTACATGCAGATTCTGATATAAGGTTTTTAACTGCAAAATTGTTATAGAAAATTTATCAGTGTTTTAGACGAAATGATAGGTTTGATCTTCATTCCATATCCAAACTCAAAATTTTAAAAGAAGGTAACATTAGATTCTCTTGCACTGGATTAATTAGTTTGTTCATGTGTCAAGTTCTAATTTTACTAATGAGTAAGTATTATTAATTGAATAAAAGCGTGGTATAGCGACAAAGCAGTGATTTTTCTTATTTCCAAAAATAAGGGGGTAGGGGTGATACTTTTTGGTGCTTATAAAATTTTGAGAAACTTGGGATAATAATTTCTATTTAATCTCGTAGCCTTGTGGCTAAGGTAATTTTTGGTGTATAAAAATGCAATATTTGACAAGAATTGTAAGTTTTTTGACATATTTTTGGGAGATAAAATCAAAACTATTTTTGCAGAATTGTGCAGTTTTCTACATTTTTCCCATCTTCAGGTTCTTAAATGTCCAGTATCATTATTTTCTTACTTTTTCACATAAGTTTTCTTTGATATAAGCCTAGTGTCATCGAGTTTCAGCAAATATTGCTGATTTTATGCAAAAAACAAGTAAAGTGAGACTTTTTTGATATGTAGAGCGATTCTTCATTATAAATGGTGATAAGATACACCTGTCACTTAAATATATAATCACAACCATCATTTTCTTATGTCTCACAAACCAATCTTCAATAAAAAATGGGTTGTGTCTTGTTCTACCATGGCGAGGGGCACCCGAGTACTTCTTTGACCACAACCCTACAAGGATAAAGAATAATTTCTCTATCAATGTAATTAGGTAATCTGTCATCAAAATGTGACTCCACTAAACATGCACAGGTTTTCAGTAGAACGGCAAACTAGGTATCACATATTACATTTTCATGATTCCCTCAGGTCCCATGCACGTTTATCGGAAAGCATATATTTTCAGGTAAATGTAGTCTGTACTCATATATTCTTTCCTGTTCAGCATATGCTTGAATCACGACACAAACTGCCTTTTTCTTTTTGGTTTGAATGTTTTGCGAACAGTTTCAAATTGCCTTAATGGAATGCTTTGTGGAGAACCTGCTCGGTATTTTGTTACACGGGGGGCGTGACATCATAACGATGAGACCCCATGAAAAATGTGATTAAACGATTTGAGCCCATAGACAACACCGACCAAAGATATCTCTGCTTCCACGTACCCCCTTTCGAGTGATCAGGTATTCGGGATAACACGCGTGACCGTCTGATCGTAAATGGATCGCACTATATCGAACTTGACTTCAATCTCTCAGGGGTTATAAATCCATGGGTATGATTTGTTTTTGATATATGATTGAAATTTTGAAGAGTTTTCAATATCAGAGGACCTCGCATTTGAAGAAGTTCTTAGTAATTTTATGCTTTAAAACCAGACTTTCTCAATTTTTGTCAGTATTTTAAAGAACTTTTTTTTCAAACTAAATAAAAATAGTGAGTCAAGCAAGACAGTTTACTCATTGCAAACTGAAATTGCAAGAAGCATCAAGCAGCATAAGATGTACCATAAGATTTATCACAATTTCACCAGAAGCAGTTTCGTAAAGTATAAGAACGGTTAAAAAAGGTACAGTATATCAGTGAAACACGAAGATTCCTATGGTACATACATACATACATACATACATACATACATACATACATACATACATACATACATACATACATACATACCTATACACACATACATACATACATGCATACATGCATGCATGCATACATGCATGCATGCATACATACATACATACATACATACATACATACATACATACATACATACATACATACATACATTCATACATTGATACATTAATACACACATACGCATGCATGCATGCCCGAAGACTTATGTATACGTCCTGCAAACATAATATAGACAGCACAATCAATTGGTTTACCTATATGTTTACCTACTGAAGCTACTGTGGTGATATCATGAACACATGAGTTTGCTAAATATAAAATGAGTGGTACGGTATGTGTGCTTGCAGCGTATACTTTACCTCTAGCACCTAGTGTTGAGGTAATATGCCTGCAACGTCACGCAATATAAGCTACATAAAACTATAATGTGGAAACTGATGAGTGCCAGAAACAAGTCTCCAGACAGAGCGTTAAATTTAAGGCTGTTTTTAAACACACTTAGTTATTTGCCATGAGGGAGGATGTATATAGTTTTAATTACAAGCAAGGCCGACCATGAAGACAGAGATCAAGATAAAAAAAAAATCTTTCTAAACACACTTGAGGGGAATACTGAAACTATCCGTTCGTTTTGAATGGTTTCAGCAAGCAAGTATTATCGACGGCCCACCTCTGTAATATTGGTAGTTGTCATCTGTTTTGTGTTGTCCATCTCTGAATGCAAACAGACCATAATCTGAAATTTTAAGCATCCACCTCGAATCCACCAGGTAGTTGGCACTCTTGAGATAACCATGAGATCCAAGAGGACTCGCATGAAGATAGGACATACCCTGCAAAAATGTAAGTATATGATATAGAAACAAATACAAATTAGCATAAATGATTAACAATAACGATTATGTGGGTCTGCCGTGGCACAGTACCTGACAGGTGGCCTTAAATTATAAGTAACTGACTAAGTGGATGAATGGATGGATTGACTGATGGGCGGACGGACGGACGGATAAATAAATAAATAAATTAATTAATTAATTAATTAATTAATTAATTAATTAATTAATTAATTGTCAGGCTCCACCAGGAACTGTTGTCATGTTTTACGTGGTCAGAGGTAAAGGTCCAGGGCTCCCCTGTTACCCTTTTTTCCCCATGTCCGACCATCTAGTTGCCCTTTTCCTTTCTAATCCCATCTTTTCATTTAATTTATCCCAGCATGCTAGCACGTAGTCCTGTACCTTCTGAACCCTATTAAGTCTCCTGGAAGGTCCAGTCTTCGAACTAGAAGCCACGCTTGTGGCTTATCTACATCCATTTGTGGAGCTTTTAAGCCCCAACAGCTTCGGTCCTCATTCTGACACTTTCTGAATATATTTTCCCTTACGTCTTTGGGCGCATCACACTTTAGAAGCCAGTGAACAGCAATACCATCTCTGTGCTGTGTATAAATTTTAAAATTTCCACATCAACATAAGGTCCAATTGTGTTTCCTGTTCTCTAAATTGATAAGTCCTGTCCTACTCTGAAAAACCAACCCTGGTAAATGTTAATAAGACATCAACCTAGGTTCATAGCTGGTGTTTCAATGTACAACCAAACAACTATCAATGGAAGTAACACTGCATTTATTAGTAATCGTTTCCGTAAATACGGTGATGCGATTTCTTGAAGCTGTCAAATGAATTGCTTTTGAAGTTTGTGCAATTCTTCTGAGTTTGTATCTAAATTCAAAGATTAAAAAGCAAAACATATGAAATGTATTGTTTTTTCTACACTGCCAACAAATATACTCATAGATGAAGTCAAAAGTCCTCTTTCAGAAATAATAAGCAAATTGTCTCAGCACAATGGTAAACCATACATAAATATGAATTCACATTCAAAGAAAGCACATTGGTCGCACAATAAATATTTCAAAAGTAACATTAAATCTTACACTGTTGAAACTTTGATGGATGCATTAAAATTTCTTTTTGATAATACTTTTTTTCTTTTGATTTTGCAACAAAAATAAGGCATTCCAATCGGCAGCAACTTCTCCCTGTTACTTGCAGATATATATATTTTACCTAGCCTGAATGTAAGTATATGGATAAATTGATGAGAAAGGACTTTCAAATGGCCACAAAATTATCCAACTATGCAAGACATATTGATGACATTGCTTGTGTAATTGCACAAAATGTTACTGAAATTGCTAAAGAAACTTATCCAAAAGATTACCCTAAATTGGAGGTTAACAATTCAGAATATTTCAGAGATGTGTTCCTAGACTTGGATATTCGGTTCTCTAATGACAGGTTTTGCAGTAAAGTCTATCACAAAGTGACTAGTTTAACTTTGAAGTAGTTAACTGTCCTTCCTGGACAGTAATATTTCGGAAGCTATTGGATATATTACATTTTTGTCACAAATATTGAAATTTTAGTCTTTTTTGTACTAAATTTCAGGACTTTGCATATAGAACCAAATGTATTGACAATAAACTTTAGTCAAAAGGATTCAAAGATGTACTTTTGATCAAATATTACCGCTGAATTTGCTGTAACTATCCAGAAATTGTTACAAAGCTTGGATTGAATAATTTTAGAGATTTTAAACTTGCCTGTTATGCTGATTAATTTTATCCTTTAAAATCATTCCGTTTTAACATTCACCTTTGAAACATTAAGGGCTAGCTTGTTATCTGTGAAATTAAACCCCCAGGATCTATCGGCTGCGAGCAGCAGCCTACGCAGTTATAAGTTAAACTGCTTGCTTAATTATAATTGATATCTGGTTAAGGAAAATTATATTTCGATTGCATTTTCTTGACTTGAAAGCTATTGACTTTCTTTGTTTTCTGACTTGCCCTAGAAATACTGCTGTTATGATCCAAAGATTATTAGAAAATTTTGGCTGCAACACTTTTACAGGTTTTAGACTTGCCTGTTTTGGTACTTAATCTTATCGTTTCACATCATTCTGTTTTGATATTCACCTTTTTAGCCGTTTGAGGCTTACATGTTTTCTATAAGGTTAAACCCCTAGGGCCTATCCGTAGCAAGCAGCAGCCGACGACAATTACAAATTTGCCTATTGTACTTAAAATCTGGTAAATATATATATATATATATATATATATATGTATATATGTTTTGATACTACGTTTTTTACTTAAATGCTAATGCTTTTCATCTTTTTCTGATATGCCTAAGTGCATTTTTACTCAATGTCAAAAATTAGTCAAATTTGACAGTAGTTACTCAAATGTAACAAATCTGGCCCATTATTTTAAAACATTGACTCAGGGCTGGCAGCAAAATAGAGCTCTTTCGTCTGGCAGACCATCAAAGTGGGGAGTTGTTGTCATCATGGGATTAGTTTTACATTTCTGGTGCAGGATGTCCATTGTTGCAATACTTGTTAGGATTTCCCTCGGTTTGTACAGGTGGACTAGCTGCAGCTGTTTATTGTACAATCAATGGAACTGAATATAATGCTCCAGTTTGTTTCCTTCTTCAGTCATGCACTGGCAGTTGGTTTAAATAAGGTATGCGGTCATGCTTGAAAGGGTATATACTGGTTCAGGGGTAAGTCAAGTTGTTCTTTTTTGAACTTGTGCCATATAATTTAAGTTATTATGCTTGTTTTAACAGGTATTCTTTATTCATAACAGAGCGCTGTATTTATGAGGAAGACTCTATGGGAATAGTTCATTCATCATTAGTCAGGTTCCAATTTATTCATAATTATGTGGGTTGTCTTTGCTGAATATTCAGC
>OZ026620.1:78016374-78066374 GCA_964020975.1 Hermodice carunculata | reverse complement strand
GAGAGATTTCATTAAAATATCTCATTCAACTTGCTTCATACCCTTCTGTCCAAGCTGCCAAGTTCCTCAAAAGTATTTATTTAACATAGCATGAATGGATGTGACGCTTGTCGAGACTTACTGCTTAGTGTGCCATCTAGCGTCATTTTGAGGCAATACTGAGAATGACACGTGCTGGTCAAACTTGAATGTAAAGAGATAGCTCTACACTGTTGGATCTTTACATTCGAAAAGATTAAGTAAAATATGTCTAATGAACATACAAAAAGGAGTACTGCATAAGCAAAACAAAGATATGAAGTTCTAGTGAAGCATTTGAAACATCGGTAGGTACAAACACCTATTATCGCCCATCGCGATCTTTTCCGTGTTGCATTTTGATAATAAAATCATTGTTTATTTTACGGATTGATTTTTGTTTGCGTTGTCTGAGGTTGTAAGATATTTCCTTTCACAGCACAATTGTTTTTAAGAAAAATGGAACCTGATCATCATCTGAAGTCCTAAAAGTGCAAAAGTGCAGTTTACCCATGGTAAACTGCACATTTAGGACTTCAGATGATACTGGGTCTTGCCAGACGTCGCTTCATCGCTATATTCGAAAATGCGTGATAAAATATGTTTCCAATAGATTAGTGAAATTTAGATTTGGTGTTGAGACCCCTTCCCCCCTGTCCGATAGGTGATCGAAGTTTTGGAGTGAATTTATTTGTACATGATAAAAAGAAAAGCAATTTACACCATCGGTGCATTCTCTTGATCTTTTGTATCTAAAGGAGAAAGTCGGTCACACTGATGATCATGGCGGGGAAGAGTTCTTGTTAACAGTTCTATAAGTTTGTCTTTATTCATCACTGTTTTACACACGAGATAATAGAGTCATAAAGGTTGTAGCCGCAACAGTTCACTAGTTATTCATGGTTTCTAGAGGATGGTATCATAAATCACTTTTAAGATTCCCGCGCATCGTTCTTGCTTCAACAGCATACATCTACTTGACCTTCGTAGAGCCAACACATTGGTAACTGTAACTTAATTTTAAAAGTCATCAGGCCAGTTCAGTGGCTTACGGTGGTGACGTGTGGGCTACAGTACTATTTGAACTAGCACTTTGCTTAGACTAGGGCACAATGACCGCAACGGCAAGTAGACAAATTATACCATTTTCTAGTGACTTGAATTATCTGGACAAAAATTGGCGCAAGACTATAGGATAATGAAAATTTTATCGCAATTTTAACTTGCGGTGATCCTATATAATTATATTGTAAAATGCAAATAGTTCAAGCTCAGTTGTCGCTCATTTGAAGAATATTGAGGGCAGTATGTTAATACTTTTCTGGTAGAGAAGAGCCTGTAGATTAAAAAAATGAGAAAACAAAATGTGTTAGGTAAATTATGTAAATGGATATGCCAATGGATCAGAGAACCAGCTTAATATGACCATAATTTTTGCGTCAGGGTCGTATCAAGCTCGCTTTGCATAAAACAATCTCAATCAGGCCAACCTTTAATGAAATGCAGCAAATGTCTTAAGAATAGTCACAACTTTTTAATTCTTGGCCGTTTGGTCCACTGTGACATTACCCCCAAAATGGTAGTCGTCTGTAAGGGTCAGGGAGAAACTGTACATCTACTATATAAATGACCCAAATAATCATAAAAATCATAAGCTATTTTAGCTGTTAATCACTACCTCAACAACTGTGGAGCTAGGACTAATTTTGCAGATGGCCATATTGCACATTATAGTTGTCCATAACGACCAAGCTGAGAAACCACATAGGTGATCCATATTTCAGTGTTCATGGCCACTTCAATCTGTGCAGTGGCAGTCAGGTAAACCACAGGACAGGCAAGTCAACATTTCTGAGCAGGATTACTGTATTACACTTGCCGTCTTATCAACACTACATATCTGTACGTTGTTTCTTTTCTGCACCCGTTCAAAAAGGTACCAGAGCATAACAAAGCATACAGCAAGACAAAATAACGCATACAACAGCATATAAATAGACTGTTGGTATAGCATTTTACTTACATTCGCCAAATCTGATATTAATGAGCACTTGAATATCCAGTCCAGTTTTATTTCTTCATTCTCCAGCATATCCTAGATGAAGAAAAAATAAGAATATACCTTACATTTGGCAACAAACGTTGAGGGCAGTATAACATAAGAAAACAAACACAAGCAAAATAAAAACAAACAAACAAACAAACAAAACAAAAACCTAATAAATCCCTCCCTCCGGCAGTATGTAGATGACAGATAATGTTAGTCATGGATATAAAATTTGACAAACAAATGTAATCTTTCAGGACATATGCAGAAAGATAATCGTAGTAGGCAGTAACTTTATACAGTATATATGCTACCCCATTGTTTATGTATCTTTACAGTAAGGACTTTAAAGCCATAAAAAACAGGAAACATAAATCATGATACGTGACTATCCCTATTATCTTTAACAATATATCTAAATATGGTCAATGCAAGTTTTTGTGTAAACAGCAGTTTTACGTACAATCGGCAATAACATAAGTTAATGCCTGTATATACAAGAGCGTACCTGTAAACAGCCTTTAGAGCAGTACTGTGACACGACACATATGTTTGGGGGATCAATACAAGCGCCAATGAATTGATTCAAGTTATCATGGTTCATGTCTCTCATCTAAAAATTGTAACAGCAAAGTATTCATGTTTATATGACAATGTTTTAATACAAAAATTTCGATGAAAAACTTACATTATACTCCTAAACCTTGTCGATATGTTGAACTCATATCGTACAAACCGTTACTATTCTAGGCAGGGAACCCTGTTATTTCATGTTATTTTAACGTTAGAAATAAACATACTAGGAAGTCATATGTTACGTTAAGTAAATGCAGTATCAATGAAGTATGGACCCACTTTCAATATGCGCATCGCAAGGGCCCATTCATCACCAGGTGCTTCATGTGAACACTGCACGATCAGAAACACTGGGAATGCCATATAATCAGTGTAGAAAGTTTTCAAGATATGGAGTTATGATCGATGTTAGAAGATAGCTTTGCAGCAGCACAGTTATTTGTTTTACTGTTATGCACAAAGTCTAGACATTGTTGGCTTAAAGATTTTCTTCCCTTGTAAGACCTGCGATGCATCTCTATTATAGTTCATGTCAGAAAGAATCTGATGAAAATCTATTAATTTTGGCTGCAAGATGCGCATAGAATCAATTACATATACTATTCGTACTCTTAATTGGTCAGTAACTGTTATAGTGCCTCCTACACCTATGCTGGTATGTAGAATATTAGTCTAATGTTTTGGAGAAATATCGGGTTTCATTTAAGTCCCTTTACCTTACACTTTATTGGAAAGATTAATGTTATGTGAAAAAACCTACGTGATGTGTAGTAATCAGTTCATCTGGTCGAGAACACAAGTGACTGTATTACACCCGGTGCAGGACATTAATCCATTCTGTAGGCAACTTTATGAGTTTCCTTTTTTTTAAAGACATACAACTGTAATGGCGATGCATATTTCTTCTTACTCTCTTTATTTTATTTTATTTTTTTCTATTTCAAGTACCCTTCTGCAGCAATAATTCTGTTCAAGTTTCATTATCTCATATGTGTACCTTAACCAATCTTTGGCCTTCATTCATTTAATGGTAATTTCAGTCCTTTTCGCACATACCCAATCCTTGAGTCAGGCCACCTTTACCGTTTCTGGGGACAACATGTTGTGGATAACCTATCTCAATATTGTTACAATTCTTTTCCTATTGGCCAGTTTCTGGGAAGCAAAGAAAATGGCAAAAGCGCGATGGAAAATTGCGTTCCAATACAGACACGTTCATGTTGAACCGTTTAGCCTCTATTTTCTGTCCTCAGCAACCTTCACTAATTCAGAAATCAACGTCTGTTCCTTGTGACCCCCCTGGTGCTAATTTGTTTGTACAATGGGTGGTATGTTTTCACACTAATTAACGTGTTTCACTTCAATCAGCCACACTTCCTTCCTGTGGTGCTACCATGCTGGTGTGAAAGTGATGAAACTGCCAGCCGAAGGGGTAAGTATCTAGAATCTTAAGTCGAATTACATATCAAAGGAAATATTTGCTGACAAAATATTCTAGGATTCACTTTCCTCATTAATTTCCAACTGTCAAGCAATACTAGATTGGCTGTATCCAGAAAAGTGATTATACGTATATTCCAATGTGTCTGCTGAAACCAATTGTCACCTTAATCAAAGTGATCCCAGGCTTTTATAACACGCAAACATGGTCTGTTGCCTGGAACACTGAAACACCTGTTTTGCCCTAACTCTTTCAGGGCCAAATTTTGGAGTGAGTCAATAGCTTTTCTAGGGTGCAAATTTGCGCTGAGAAACGCTGTTGACCTTGGATATTCTCTCTGAAACTATATGCATGCTGCTGTTTGATTGGGACCTTTTATGGGGAGTGCAAACCTGGGATCCTTATTATAATTCAGACTGGTTTGACCAAAGTAGATCGACTATAGTCGCGCTTGGCAGTGAAAGGGTTAGTAATGCTTGCCTTTTAAATTAAACGAACTTGGTCTTTCGCCTGGAACACTGCAATGGCGTGCAATCTAATACTTTCCTTAACTGGTAGCACTGCAATTGCAGAGTTCTGGTAGCAGGAAGACATATACCTAAAGAAACCCTAGTTTTTAGTTTGTACTTAAGAACACAGCTCGTACATTTGTAGGCAATCATGATCAGTGGGTGGTGTTAAAAATGTGACCTATGCTTTGAAAGTATGCACGAAAAAATGTGTAACAAAGATATGTTGGTAATAATCTCAAAACACAGGAATGAAGAATCACCATCTTGACCATCTAAGAGATAAGTAAGATGAAAACCACAGCAATAACTCTGCTTACAACTTTAAGTTCCAGCAGGTCCTCCCTTGTGATCATAAGACTGTCTTTCTGGATGTGTTTGACAGCTACAACATTCCCTTTGTAAACCCCTACACTAGTAAATATTTGTGCAGCCCCAATCTTATCCTCTGTTTCATCATGGATTGAACTGGTGCTGGAAGTCGCGCATAAGCCACTGTGCTATAACAGAAGAACAAAGCGTGTTCCTGTGAAGCACATCCACAATTAAATATACAAACACTAAAAATGAATATTTTTCCATGATAAATATCAAGCATTCTCGCGTGCTTACTTCGTAATTTATCAACGCACAACGTATACAATGTAATCGAGAGGGCAAGCATTCAACGAGTGTACACACCTACATGTAGGTGTGTACCTTTTTATGGACAATACAGTCAATTTATAATAGGAGGCTGCTAGGCGTGCAAAGGAAGCCGTAAGTTCTGGGTTTCAAACGTTGATATTCATATGTATATATATATCAAAGTTTCTGCCGCCGATAAATTGTGGTAGAACTTAGCAACACAGCTATATATTTGTTACTTTGTAAAGCAGTGTAAATTGACATTTTATTAACTGTTATAAACGAATGATTCCAGATATCTTTACAGAAATTGTATATCTAAAACGTAGGTCGTCCCTCTCGACCAACCGTCTGTTTGCTCGACGAACTCTGCAATGGCGGCTCGACCACGATCACATTAAATTTTACCACGAACCTGGGACAAGATAAACTGAAGGAAAGGCTTCTCCAGGTATGTACATGTATGTATGCACGTGTGCAAGTACCTGCAACTCTAAGATATTGTATTTTGTATATCCTTTATTTGCTTTAGTTTCAGGTAACTATACTGCTACCTTAAAACTTAACCATATTTTCAGCTTCTCATACCTGCGTACGAATGGATGTTTAACAGAGAAGAAAAGGGTTCATTTGTGTTTAACCTAAGCTTTATCTGAGACTCCATTGTCATTAGGCTGATCACACTGCCAGCCTACATTTGTTTTATCTCCATTTATCTGCAAACTTCATTTCGCAGAGTAATTCCACCTTGTTACGTTCTTTTTGTTACCAGAGCTGATTTATTGATTGTTAACAGAGTGTAAATAAAAACGAATAACATTTCTGCACTCAACAAAAAAGAGAAAAATTTAAACTTTAAATTATTAATCTTACCCCACTCCCGGTACTTTTGCCTTTGGCCAATTCAATATCGTCATAATCTATTTTCCACAACATCTTCTGTAATTCTTCTTCCAATTTCTTCCGTCTAGAAACAAAAATTATTTAAATTGAACGAGAGAACACTCGCCTGTAGCACAAAGGATGAACAATTATCAGAATAACCAGGTGAATGCGATATATAGAATAGTAGTGCATCTGAAAGTCACACATACAAGTGCTTGGCAATTTCCTTAAAATGAGCTTTTGATTAAAAAGCATGTGTTCAGCATATTCAGAAACATAAGTTTCTGCGATTTGACTTTATCTATGAAGTAAGCTTCAGAAAACAAAAAAATGTAATATTTCACATTGACAACTTGTGATACATGCAGAAATGAACATTTCGTGCGATTTTACTGAATCTTTGAAGTAAAAAGTTTTAGGAAACAAAAAAATGTAATATAACACATTGCGGTTACTGGTTTATCGTAACAAAAAACGTTGAAACGTTGCAGGAATAAGTGAAGCAAAGAATGACAAGGGTCTGTAAGATAATGCCAGCTCACTGACTATCCAGCTGAGGTAAGAGTACCGAGTAGAAAAAAAAACTGTTTGCAGATTACAGAAATATGGTGAAATACAAAGAACAAGGTCTTTTTGAGCAGCCATTGCTCAGCTGACCTTGACGTTTTCAACCCAAAGTAAGTCCCACCCTGTTACAGCGGTACCCAGTACTGCTTCTGTGCAATTTCAAACCCATTGGCCAAGTAACTTTGTAGAAAAAGTTCTAAAATTGTCCCCCAAATTACCGAAAAAAAGGGCATAAACAATTCAGAATCGCTGGGGTATGACCACTTGAAGGAACTTAATATACACCCCTACCAAGGCTTGTCTCTATCAAGTTTTAAGTCAATGTGACTGATAGTTTTGGAGAAGTGAAACATATGAATCACTATTGCAATTCCCATTAATTTAATGATCAAACGGAGTGCACACATTATCTGAGATGCATCCGAATCTAAAAATTCCTTACGAGACAGGGATCTTGAGTACAATCACCTAGTAAACAACTTTGATTAGAGCTTCCACAAGATATATTCCTATATGTGGTTTAGCACATTTTCAGAGAAATTGAAAATAGCTTTAACACACACCATAGACAGAATACCAGTGCAATCTGTTATTAAAGTTTCGGAATCCCTATAAGTGTTCCTGTGCAATTTCAAATCGATTGGAGAGGAGGACTTTGAAAATTTTACAGAAATGAAAACAATTACATACATATGTATGCCTCACTACCTGTAACAATTGGAATACCGAGGGACGAAATGTGATATTCCATGGAGAGGGGCTTGGATCTAACTATTTTCTGTATTGAATAAAAAGGCTTCGTTAAAGCTCAGGTATGTACACTGCATATTTTTTCCAGAGCCAACTAATCCCAGAAATGGCAAACAAGTGTTTGATGTTCCAATATACATTAGCAAGCAGATCTTTATGTGTTGCATAGGAAACCTTATATTTTTATTGAATGACTGACGGTGTGCGAGTGATTCGGAAGTTTTGTCATCAAATGTGAGGTAAATGAAATGAAAGATTAGCACCATACAACGCATAAGTAGTCATAAGTTCATAATTCCCATTTAAAGACTATTTGCGAAAATGTTTACTTCCCATTTTATCAATTTTTTCCGTTCCTACCGACAAACGATGTGAAGGGACTTTCTTGTTCCGGTATTTGCTATAACAGAACAGTAGAGTGTTCTCTGACTTATCAGTGTGAATCTAATATCAAAAAATGGTAACAGGACTGCAGGTGAGGAAGAATATGCAACAAACATGGCAAGCGAGGAAAAGGGAGACTATAAAAGACCATACAAAATAAAATAGCAGCTTGGTATATCGTACGTACCGTTGATACACATAAATGATGAACACCACGGTCAAGATCACAAGTAGAAAGACTATGGAGCATATGATAATAACGTCACGACCTAAAGACAACAAAAAAGAAGAGATGATTATTGGGGAAAAAATCTATGCTTCTATAGCACTGAGAGCTATGTATGAAGCATAGCAATTACTTTTTTTCTTGGATGAAGAAAAATGATTTTATATCAAACATTTGGGCGTTCTTGCCATACAGGTAAGCGCATCATACGGACAGGTGTACATAACAAGGAAAAACAAAAAACAAAACAAAAAATAACAATAATGGATTATGTTTTGGAGGTAATTACCTATCAAAGCGTACAAGAACCAGAATCTTTCATCGCGCACCGCTAGAAAGTCTTACGTCAGTAATATTGTACAGTTTTATTTACTGTGATATTTAATGCCGGGGTGTGGAAGAATTGGAAAATAGAATACTATACTGAATTAGAAAGTATCAAATACGCTGCTAGTTAATGTTGGCAAATTCGTGACCAGTGGCAAACATAAAAGGATATATTAGCACTACAAAATACCCCCGAAACAACGGAAGTCACAGGATACCGATTGAAAATTCCCGATTTATGGCGTAGGACCCCGCACATCGGAACTGGAATTAAAAAGGAACCGTTCACCAAAAGTTACTGATCATGCTGATGGACTATCACTAGCATCCGTTCCCTGTAACTTGCGGTTGACACACCCCGTGGTGCATGGCAGAACACAAGTCACAGCAACCATACTGTTTCATTCATGTCTCGAAATCTTTAAAATGAAATCTGGATTACTTTTCGTATTTGTTGGACATAGCTCGTTCCTGAATCCGCATTTAGGTTTAGATAACGGTGGCTTTCCATCCGGTGTGCCCCAGTATGCATTTTCTCTAGGGTTTACTTTCTGAAAGCATAGAAAAATTGCAGTTAGGTCCTTGGCTGACAATTGGAGTAGCCTGCAGAATAGATGGCATATAATAACCGCATAAATGGTCCATTGCTTTTAGCCACATAAAACCATATGAACGTTCGGCCCTCTGTACGAAGCACCAATCGCGCTCCAAGATAGGTCTACGGCTTGTTACCTTTCACAAAACATATACTCTATAACAATACGTCTTACGTAAATTGGTTAAGGTAATGTGCACTTAACTGTTATGATAAGCAGCGATATCTAAAGAAAGTTACAGCGGGTTTCAATTTGTCGCATTTTCATGTTTCTAAATTAATACATGTTTCTGTATTATATGCTGGAAAAAAAGTATCAGAAATGATTTTATTTCTGACGGTAATGATAAAAGGGGTACCCCATACGCTCTGGCAACTGCCTGGCCATTTGAACAATTCCATGCAGATGGTATCGAGTTGGGCACGAAACTAACCAATGTTGGCCAGCCAAAATTTATAGTGCCGATCCGAACACGAGTGATCAATCATCCATGTCTGGCAGTGCTCCGAGTCCAAAGTACAAATAACACTCTTGGCTCACCAAATCAAAACCATATTTTTTTTATAATTCGGTTTTATTTTACTGGAACATGCTGGGTTACCCAACTAGCTAAAGGCTGCCACACGTTGGTGCCCACTCACAATATAGTTAGGTGTGTATGGCCACATGAATATGTGTATGAACGCATTGTCTTATCACATAGAAGTAAACACAATGCACTGAATAAAATACGAAAACACCAAGAACGATCTACAAATAAAAACAAACAAACAAACAAACAAACAAACAAACAAACAAACAAGCACTCGGTGAGACAGAATACCACAAAATATATCTATAGGCAGGCACATTTAATGGTAATAATTTGTACTATAGTCTTCCTTCCCCTTTTTTATAAACTCTTAAAAACATGCAGTGCCGGTGCGTAGCACAAATTGTGGAGCAGTTTGTTCCAGTCAAATATGCCGTTTTGTTTTTCACAAGTTCTGACAATTTGGCATAAATTCAAATTTCAGAGGCTGTATTTGCAAAACGTTCTTAAATGCCAAAAAAGTTTTTAAAAAATGCTAACGTTTTTAAGCCCAATATGTCCACATTATTTCTGTGCAAAAATCAGAATTTTATTGATCACAAACAACGTTATTTTGACATTTGTGTTGGCATGTCGAATATCATATTTTTTTGTCACAAATTTGTATGATTATTTGGCGATTCTCTTCCAATATTTACACTTAAATTTGAAATGCTTAGATAATACACTTTAGAAAAAATAGACATGCATACTTTTTGGAAATGTTCGCATTACAACTTTTTAATTCAGGGACCCACAAAGGTACTACTGTCCTCAATGTGTATGTAATGTAAATTCACGATAGCACACATTATCGAAGCAAGATAATCCCCTTGATATAGGATAGAAAACCTAATGAGAGTTAAAAAAATTTTCACATGAATTATTTCTGTAAAGGAAAACAAAGCAAAGCCACGCACCAAATGTAATTGAGTATGTATACGTGGTTTTTTAAACAGTTTTTCTCCTGAGTTCGGTTTAAGGTACCTCTGCCTTACATTTTTTATGGCAACGTCCCTAAAGTCTCACTGTTAATTATTGCACACACAGAATCGCCGAAACAGAGGGAATGACACAACAGCAGAAGGGGGCAAAAATGGGAAAGAATAATATAATTCATTGAACTATTTTTATATAGACTATACATGGTATTTACAGGGTAAAAAAGGGTTGACCTTGGTAGTAACGCCAGTTCCCAGTTTGTGCACGTAGGTATCCCATGGACGGACTGAAACCCTTGAGTATACAAAACTGTCTTTTAGAGCGTACCTTTCCTTTCTCATTGGTCATAAAAATGGTAGTCCAGGGAGCAAAGCTTCTTGCTGCTGGTAATAGCTGCCACATGGAGTAGTCTGGTTCTCTATCTGCATTAGCGTCCATCTTTACTTTTCCCAGTATGCCTGATAAAAAGAAATACATAAGCTGTGATTTTACAATATACATATCCAATCATCGTGTGTGCATAAATACATATACAAAGGGTAGAAATAATTAAGCGTTATACAAAACGAAGAAACAAGGGAAAAGGGAAATTTCACACTCATGTCTAGATTTCGTTTTAATCATACCTGAATCGTATGGGTTGTCTATACAAACATGACAGACCAAACACAAACTTATGACGTCCGTTAAATGCTCAGCACTAGACCAAGATACAATATTCATTTCCCTGTGGACCCCTCTATCATAAATATATATACAAACCAATGAGACATATAATGACTAGAATTCTTCTGGGAAATGCACTTTAACTATGTTTTCACATATATCACAGCAATCATGAGGCATCCAGCGACCTTAAAATGACCACGTGAAAAGTGTCGGACTTCCTTTACACGAAACTTAGTAACTATTATATAGATTTGTTGTTGTGAGTAGAATATGATTTAAGCGAATTGGAATTGACCTATCAGTGGGACAAGGAAAATCAAAAGTATTTGAGTTTTGATTAATATTTTTCCTATATCAAGAGAACAGTGCAAATAGAGCGTCATGTGACCTTAATACATGGCATCAAAGTCACCCATGTGCTCGGTCAATCTGGCCCTTTTGGAGGACCACCACTGCTCTCAATATTAATGTCTTCACTCGCACAATGCTATATAGTCAGCTTTGAAGAGGCAGGATTCAGGAATTTTCTTTGACCATAAAAGTTAAACAAATGTTTGACGTAACTTAATGAGAAATGATATTAAGATTTTTGATAGAGGGCTTTCACGTGTGCTACCACACATAAGAACATCAATGGTCAGCACAAAGTGATTATTTTTGCATATTCTATTACCTATATCAATTTCATCAATGGAAATTGGAATTTCAATAATGATACCGATTGCAGTTGAAAATTGTATATAGCTCCTTTTGGTTCTGTATGATTTTCTTCTTAACATAAAATGAAAAACCAAAATATTTATGGATATGTACCTACTCTAAGAGGAAATCATGTGTCCTTTTCCAAATATGAACACTTTCATGTCAATCATTTTTTACAAATAAATCACGCGTATAAGTTACAAAGAAATATTTATTTAAGTGTCATGGTCGTTAACTTGTGCAGTTGGCATAATAGAAATTGTGGTAAATAAAAACCGGAAGTCAATAGCTTCGGAATTTGGAACATTGCGCAATGGATTGCTGGCGGGTCATTCCCACAAAAGCATATTTGATTTGGATATCAAAGTGTATAGTGCCCTCAGCATAAATCATATCAGTATCGGTGCTCTGAAAAAAATGCTAAATATATACTTTCGGTTTCATATACTATCGGCTGCCCCCCCCCCCCCCCCCGTTGCAACATCGTCTCAATACTATCCTCATTTACAAACCATTAGGTGCAAAATCCACAATTTTCATGTTTTCTAAAATTTCATACTTTTTATTTCAATCATTGTTTATGTCCCGGTCTCAGTTTTGCAAAATATCTTTCCCATTTAGATGTGGGCAAAAAGACTGTAAACAGTTTTTATCAATTGTTTCCCCCTGCACACACACACACACACACACACACACACACACACACACACACACACACACACATATATATATATATATATATATATATATATATATATATATATATAAACCATTAGAAATCATCAAATCTAAATATTCAGCATACTTTTGTCTGGTGTTCAATTTAAGCAAATCAATATTGATATCTCTGGCAATAATTTTATCTCATGATTCGTTGGACAGCTTTTCAACTATTTGATAAAGTCATTCAAAAACAGATCAATACCATTGTTAGCATCTCTAGGAGGTCGATAAATATTGCACAGTGTAATCTTCTGTTCTAGTCCATTGCAAAATATGTCAAAGAACAAACCTTCCCAATTTTCATTGGGAGTACCAAAATCTTTTAATGTAACTTCAAAGTCAACAACTGCCCAGCCTTTCAAAATCAGGGTCATTTTGTTTTATTCAATTCACTGGCATAAGGGAAATGTAGTAATAATACCAGACCTCTTTAATGTACCGAAGGAATGGTCCACAGGACGGAGGAATAAATCAATTTATCATCCCTTGTGGCAAAAACGCTTTGATGTTCCTGCTCACGAAAGTCCGATATTTTGGCTACGGGTCTCTCTGGGTCACAGTCACTTAATTATTCGTTCAAAAATAACACAAATAAAGCAACGCGTGGAGGCAACTGTGCGTGTGGGCAGGTCTTACGAGCATTGCTGGCGGGAGAATAAACAAACTATAAGATTGTCTACAGTCCGATGCAGAGACTACGACCTCAGATAGTCTGTGACTGGGAAAATCTCTCTCTACTGCTGGTGGAGAAACTGGGAGACGAGGGCATGAAGGGAGGGGGCAGGAAGAGGGAGGGGGCAGGCCCCCCTCCTTTGGGAAGTCTTTGGGAAATGTGATGATAAAAATGGTACATTCTAGAGCATATTTCATGTTTTTTTTGTTTTTGTTTTGAAAATTTCCTTGGAGAACACTGATAAGATCAAGGAGCTCATCTGAAACAGAAAAAAGGCCGTTTCGGTCGTCACTGCATAGGCACAAGCGAAAAAGGTTGGTCCCACACTCTAATGACATATTTTAATTCCGAGACTGGAGAAATGTTTATCAGACGGGAAAACGAGAGAACTGCTAAAACCAGAAAAGCAAAAATGCGAAAAAGGTCGATCCTACACTCTAATGACACATTTTAATGTCGACACTGGAGAAATGTTTCTCAGACGGGAAAACGAGAGAACTGCTAAAACCAGAAAAACAAAAATGGGAAGAACGGGATAAATTGCTCCCATCCAAAACGGGAGGGTTGGAGGCTCTGCCGATACCTGATTTATTTGGGCATGGTTGATGTCAAATGATCTCGCCTAAGGGTTCGTCCATGGCACGCGAACCTTGACCTGAAAAATCAACCATAGGACTCTTGCAAATCTTATAAGCCATACGTATTGCTACCATCCTAACTGGTAGTCAATGTCACTGCTACGCTGGCAAGTCAGATACATTATTCTGCCCGGTGAAGCACTTGGTTCCTGTCTTAAATGCTATTTTTGAACCTATGAATGAAACAGGTTCAGTCTTTTCCTAGGAGCCACCACCTGGCAGAGGTGGATATCAGAGGCAAGTTACCTGCATTGTCACCTATTCGCGATTTACTCCCTTGACCTTTTTAAATAGTCTTCGCTTGATTTACATTTTGGATAGCGGTCGCAAACGTTCCATTATGGGTGTTTATAAATGTGATGCAATACTGCGATGCCGGAGAATTTATCAGGTCACCCATCTGTGCGCCAATACTGATCCGTGTATGGTTATATGTGTTAGCAACGCGATGTTTGGTTCTATAATTTAGTCAAACGACTGCTCAATACTCAATGACTAAAGGAAATGTGGGTCTACACGTTCATATGTTCATTTTGCAATATATGGCAAAACCAATAAAGACATTAGTAATACCGTGTATATTGCCAACGGGTTTTCCATGTGCAATCATCCCACCACAATAATTATAATCATTGTTATATTTATTAACCCCAAATATTGGGGAAACTAAAATAAATACATCTAGATGAATATGTACAATACAAATCCCCCCCCCGCCCAAAAAAGGATATGCATCAACTCAGAATAATATTCAATATCTAAATCATTATTTTAATATGACGCCGCAAAATGAACGACCATATTAAAGTAGACAAGGTCATTTGCTGCACAGCAAATCAGTGTGTGTGTGTCTTCGAAGCATTTTGGTTTGGGAATGCACAACTATACCATAACACAGGAGTAGACGTTGGAGTGGCAACTCTACTATAGCTTGTATTCAAGATTTAAAATTTTTAACGGTGCTACTTAGCATAATTTCACTTGCTACACTTTTGTTTTCAATTCATTAGGTGTGCAATGGCGTACAACCCCAAAGTAGAAGTTGGAATGACATCTCTATCTGTTACCGTGTTGAAGAGAATCACGTTTTAGAATTTCGAATAATGCTAATTAGCATAACTAAAATTGCTACAACTTTTGTTCTAGATTCATTACATGCCCAATGGTCAATAAGCCCCTGGCAGAAGTTGATATGACATCTGTATCTATAACAGTTTTGAAGATATTCAAGTTTTAAAATTCCAAATGCTGCTAATTGATATAATTTAAATTGCTACAACTTTTGATTTAGATTCATTCAACGCGCAATGGTTAATAACCTCCTGCTAGAGGTTCAAATAACATCTCTATCTTGATAGTATTGAAGATATTCAAGATTTAAAATTTCAAATACTGCTAAGTAGCATAATTTAGATTGTTACAACTTTTGTTTTAAATTCATTAGATGCACAATGGTCAATAACTCTGTAGTAGAAGTGGATTGATATATCTGTCCATTATAGTTATGAAGATATTCAAGATTTGAAATTTCAAATGTCCCTAGTTTACATAATTTTCAATATCTTCTTTTGTCTGCATTTAAACGGGCCAACTTCTTGTATTGAGGTACAATCATGCCAAGTTTGGAGTTTCTATGTAAAATAGTGTCTGACAAATTCAGTGGTAAAAAACAAAGAAAGAAAAAAAGAACAAAAGAAAGAAATCGAGGAAAAACAGATAAGTGCGTGTCGATTCACTTTAATTATTTGCATAGTAGCAGGATCTCACACAGGTGCCAGGTACGAGCTGCACAATGGGCAACCTGTTCCCTCCTGGCCCTCGCGCCACGACCTGAGTCACCACGGGACTCCATAGACCCACAGTACGACCGTGCACAGTTACCCCCCCCCCCCCCCCAGCGTGTAGACCCACAATGCGACAGTGCAAAGTTAGGCGCGCACAAGTGCAGCTTCAGCAAGGCTTTAAAAGAACGCCTTCACCTACAGAATATAATACATAAGATCGTAAGAAATAGAGCTTGCGGCAAACACCCCCAGATGCTTCGAGGCTAGTCTTCAACACATTTTACAGACGATAACATGATGTTGTCTTCATTCACTTTTTTTCAATCCAGACATATCACGTTGGTAACATTTCAGCTGTTTTGACAAAAGAGCATTTTTCATTAATACTGCTGCAGAAACAAGCCAATCCAGTATCCTGGCAACTTTGCGCTAGAAAAAAGCAGCCTTCAAAATGCAGATGATTATGTCTGTGTCGAATTTACAAAGTTATATGTGACCTGTAGGCCATGGCATTGTGGATTCAAATTGATCTCTGATTTGCCCATGGACCCTTAAAAGAATACATAGACAACGTAATACCAGATACAACAATTCTGGTCGTTATCTCACCCCCACGACGCTTTTTTACGCCAGCTCAGACCTACCCCTACGTATCTTGTCCCTGTAACAGGGTTTTCCATGTGACTTTCATATTTTGTACTCTTACTGGTATTTAGAGTAGCCTATGTTAAACCAAGAGGACTAGCCTGTTTTTCCCAAGGTTCTATTCAGTGCTTATAGTCCCTATCCTATTACGCACAGTGTAATTTGTTCAATCCACGTTGTGCAACCGATATGAAACCATATCTGTTATGTACCACGGATATAGCCCACGGATATAGCTTTTCGTATGTGCAGTTCGTTCAGTAAATAAAACATCTTCATCACCCAGTAATATTTCTCTTGGTGAAGCAAATATGCAATTTGTTGTGCTTCGTGTTTGGATATCTGTTTCAGTGTAAGATGCTGAAATAGTGTAAAGCAAGTGTGCGCATACGTGGTCGTACAATGGGGCAAATGTTGTCCAAATCCTCTTCGAACTTGGCGGGAATCTGGCTTAGGTAGGCCTTTACAAAATTCATACAGTAGGCAATGCCCGATATTATGTTATTTGTACAAGTTTTTTAAAAACTATTTATATGTTTCCGAAAACACTTCACAGGCGTTGATCCTCCTGAAAGAACAATCGACTGGAAATGTGCCGTCGAAGAAACCCCGCCAAGTTGACATCTGGAGGGGATTATCATTTTTAGTAAGTCATTTCCATTCTTAGTTTGCGTCACGTTTAAAACGGTATACATTATCATGATTATTGTATACTTTGAAGTCAATGGGTAAGGCACATATGCCAGCTACAACTCCTTTAATCTTTGACTAAGTGTCATGAAACGTAGCACTCAGATACACACACACGTATATCAGAACCATGGGTGTTTCATGCAACAAAATATTTCTCTGGATTAGATGTTCACCTTGCTCTGTATAAATTAGTCAATGTTGACCAATTATAGACTGGGGAGATAAATGTTGGTTATTTATGCTACTTGATGACTTATGGTGCCTATGCAGATGACCGCTATGTAAATACTTTTTGTTAACAGTTGTGTTTTGGGAGATCAAAATGTGTTCAATAAGTATAAATTCCAAAAATATGGATTCATGAAGGATAACTGTATACAATTAAAACAAAATTGTCCATAGAGTGTCATAACGCCAGGGTGGTCTCCTGCATCTTCACACAAAAAATAAGTGATCAGATTTTGCTAGACCTTGCTTCAATCATCATGTTCTTTACTCAGTCTTTTTTCCAGAGGAATATGGTTCAATTTGGTAGAGGATGACTGTATTTATTTCTAGTAGTCCGACGTATGTTTTGATGAATATGGGATATTTTGCAGTTTCCAAAGTTTATGCTTCCATACGACTATCTCAAAACATCTATGTGGACTTAGTAGAGTAAGAAGTCCGATTTTCAGGAGCTCATAATTTTGAACCTTGTACTACACAGGGTATTTATTTATTGGATATTTTTTGACGAAGTCCATAAATATCCACTTCTGAAAAAGGGAAAAAGGCAACACTTTGCATGTGGTACTTACCATTAAATTCGTAGTTACGGGCCTTTTGGAACAACTTGTGTCCATCGCGATAGTCTCCACTCTCTGCTATAGTTTCGTTTACCAATTTCAGAAACATGTATGTCGCATCATAGGTGAAAAAAGCAAAGTGTGATCCCTGCAATTGATTAAACCATATTTTGTTGCCTCATTTAAACCATAAAATTCGATTGTTTGGGCAAAGTAGACGATACATAATGACACACACAAAACGTTATGACTGAATGTTCTTGCGTAACTAGTAAATCTAAGAACCGACAGTATTATGTCTTGCAATTGCCATGCGAACATATGGCCTGGTATTCCCAGAGAATTGACAGGTAGTTCGGAAGAAGAAATAAAGACGAAACTTTTATGCATACAGACAATACAGGTATCTGCAGCGCTATTCAGATTAGAAATTTATAACTAAAGGTCCCAATGTATGTCTCGGCAAGCCTCATACCAACTGCTTGGGTGAAAAGCAATTTTTGTAGATTTATGTGAGTTTGTAGGGGTGGGGGTGAGCTTCTTTTTGCAATTAAAAGTGTTGTTGTGCAGAAATATTTCCGATAGGTGACTGATGCTCTATTGCAAACAAAACGTGTTAGGTTTGGAGAACCTGCATCTTGTGAGTAGAAAACAAAAGATGGTGGAAGCATGCGTATTAAAATTCTCAGCGAACAGACACGCCTCTTGTACTAAATATAAAGTAAACATGTCTTCAAAGACTACCCATCAGGATGATCAATTTTTTGGTCTCCAAATACAGGTACCCTCTCATAAGAGGTAAAAGTTAATGAAAAGCACTAACTAACGCATATTAAAAAGTGGTCCCTGAAGGCAGGGAGTCTTTGATTGGAGTGGTCTCTGAAGATAGGTACCACTGTATACGCAGTGCATAATGATACATTTATACCAACCAGCCAACCGTTTTCCAGACTAGTATTCATGTTCCATGGCTCTTGTGCAAGTCTGTATGGAATTTCGGAGAGGAAAGAGCTTACGAAATCACCGGTCATTGTAGCAATCATAACCTTTAAGTAAAAACAAAACCCACAAAAACAATATAATAAAAACAAAATTGCCAAATAATACCAGTTTTTTTATTTCATTTAAATTTCAGCGCTACAAGAGCATCTGTGATTGTTTCTTTCCTTTCTTCCACTTTGGAATTACCAATTAAGCTGGCTATGTACAGACTTTTGCTTGGAAGCGCAAAACTAGAAGTGTGAGCAAACTAAAGCCGTATCGTCATCACCATTAAATACACATACCTCATAGACACAACAATGTCTTAATCGATGGTGCTGGCGTATTGCTCAGATATGGGGCCTTACAATCAGATTATTTATTCATGATATCTGGTTTGTGTCAGATAAGCGAAAACGTAAAGTTAAAGTCGCATTGGCGATGTACCTTTACTCTTTCTCATCGAAGGGTTGGAATAAGTACAACAGGTTTCTTCGGCGAGCTTCAGGCGCAAAGCACCCAAAGCGCGCCGAGGAAATCGGTTCACCTGGACCATTTTATTCTCCGGAATTATAGGCATGCTGGTATTTGAATAAAGGGTCCTCTTACGAGGAATATGGATCTAGCATCCTTATTATAATTGGCAGCAGTTCGTCTTAAGTAGTGGGACTACAGTCGAAGTTGGCATTGAAAGAGTCACACATTTTACCCAACGGGAAACGGAATGTATTGCATTATGAGAGAAGCAGTGCGCAATAAAGCAGACCTCCCTACGGATAAATGTGCATTTATCCTCATCCGCACTGCTGAATATTGCTCGCACTCATGATATATTTTTAGGATATGCTAACGACATGATAAGAAGATATTTGAACCTTCTGTATCCAAAGTATTGCTGGGTTACCTGTTTGAGTTTATAGAATGCGTCCTTTCGTTTTTGTGTATTCGTTTCGTCACGTCTTTTAGGGTCAATCCATGGATTATATGTGAAGTCCGACGGAATTGTGTTGTATGTGAAAAAAGCATATTCCTCTGCTTTCATCCCTAGCTCCTCAGCACGAAGAATCGTGTTCCTGTCGTTGGTGTCTCCATTGCATATAATAATTACTGAAAATATGAAAGAAAACGATCTAGAGGTACTTTCCGAAAGGTCAATTGGCAGTCATGTTTCTCTCTCCATCTTTTTGTGACCAATCGTTATCTGTAAACGTTTGGTATATACTTTTTCTTGCCATCTTCATTACCATGGAAATTTGAGAAGCACTTTTAATGAAAATGTGACGTGTGAAGTGTACATAACATTTTTCTTAAATCTGGAAAAGCAAATTTATAAATTATTTTTCCCTTGACGCAGGCAAATGGCAAAATAAATCATAGTAACATAAAGCACTGAAACCGATTTGCGTCATGGACGATTGTAAATGCATAATCACCAACTTTTAGAGTTGTGTTTAGTGAACCAAAGCTTTACTTCCACAATGTGTGTTTTTTTTCTTGCTTGCCATTTATATTGGGTTAAATGCCTTAAAATTATTAATGACACCCGATGTTGACTCAATGCCGTGTTATGCAAGTGTCGTCGGCCAATACACTTACTTCTCCCACGCTCTGAAAGCCTTTGAAGGTAATAGTCAATCTGAGCTACGGACAGCTCTTGCGGTGGAATCTTAATGTTTTCCGCTAAGCTGATATTTGCTTCTCTGAAGCTTTTTTCGATGGCTTCATTCCCATACAAACACGTGTCATTATTCTGAGTGAACAAAACCCCTCTGGTCCATTCCATGTATTTAAATATTTCTACGAACACGGGTCCCATCTTGTTAAAAACAGGTCCTAGACGAATAAGATTATTGTAGACATATTTATCCGCTGCTTCCGGTCCCGTGCAAGAGGTTGGTAGCAATAACTTTTTCTTATAGCTCAGGTAGTAACTCATCGCCATGCATGCTAAAAGAAACACAAAAAGAATGAAAATTGTTGTTTAATAATCAAAAATGAAAAACGTAAAACATGAGAGCCAGTACTGTTCATATCTCGGCACAGACTTAAAATACACTATTTTGTTAAATATATCCGTAAAGATAATTGGGTCCACAGTTATGTCGTAGCGGTTGATCCTATGTTTATTGGGAATAAATGTAGCGAATCAAAAATAAATTAAGCTTTTGTGGCATAGTTCTTAGTAATTGTTTGAAAGTAAGAGCTCAACATTTTCGGTACGAATATGTACTTTGATAGTCACTGGGTTCATTTGTTAACATTCACTGATGTTATATGTTAATACGCAGGTATGACGAACACTTGAAGATGAAACTAGAAATGATGATTCTATTCTGCTTTTATTATTTAGATGCCAAATTGCTGTCTTTCTAGCATACAAAAAGAAATATCGATCAAACTTATGTGACAAATTGAAGCCTCCGTTGGGTTCTGAGTGTAAAAGTACTTATGGTGATTTGCACATGCTTTGCACCGTAGATCCAACATATTGGATATTCATATCCGGATGGTTAGAAGTAACGAATATGGTCCAGTCAAGTAACTTCTGAGCCTTATATCTTATGTAAGCATCTCTAGCTGATTTGCTGGAAGATTACTTGGTGATTTTGGAATGTGGATTGCATCCACTCTTTAAGACCTTCGTGAGCTGACACCTTCATATAAGCACCCGTTTCCCAGTCTCCTCACACCTAGAGGTCACCTACCCAATTACATCATTCCATATACTCTAACAACATTGCATTCGTTACCTTAATGACGTGAGCCAGTGGCATACTATTCTTCATTTTCATTTGTGATCTACCTGTAGAATAGTCCTTGCCCTTGGCCTTAGAAGCCGGCTCAACTAAAGGATATCAAATATAAGGGCTGTGGATTGCATATCAATTTCTCTTGCAAATGAGTCTTTATAATAAGATGTGCCTAGACATACTTCCTTTTCTTAAACAAAACCCTTCCACATCAATCATCGTTTCCAGTTCAAAGGAATTTCACAGCAGACCAAACATGTCAGTGCGTTACACATAATGGTCGTTTAATTGATAGTACCGAGTACATTATATCCATTGTTAGGATGAACTGGGTCCCAGATTTACTATCCTGATTCATTTCTGTATTCTCAGGAAACCAGATTTAGGTTTTGCCAATCCTGGTTCCTTTCCTTTTGTTGTAAGGGCAATATAGGCTAATTGTCAATTCTGTGACCTCTTGTGTAGTATATACACGTAGCTGTGTGACACGTACAGAGACCTCTTCTAGTAATTGCTCGCACTCCTAGAAAAATGGCAGACTTGCCATGCAGGGACGACGCTTTGTGCCCATGTTACGATGCCCACTTTTGAACATTCTAGATTGCAGCAGAACTCAACAAAAAAGGACAACAATGATGTATGTTTAACAATAACAATGTATTAAAAATTGAATCAGTACAAAGTGGGTAAATGAAATTATACACTTATCTATGTGGAGACTCTAATTCTTCGGGAAAGAAAACTTGGACATAGAAGGAAAATATTTCTTCCCAATTGTGAATGACAACTTTTAGGTTTTTCTCATCTACAATTTGTAGTGATATCTAACAAGAATTATTTTATCTTTCTACAAAGTAGCATGAACATCCTCATGGATTAATTATACCATATCTTCTACTGCTTCACTGCAATAAACACAAACATAGCTCTAATTGATAAAATTGCACTGTTTAAACAAATCTCGTCAAACTGAGGAACAGTTTTACTATTTACAATATACACTCCTCCAAATCAAAATGGAAATAATGTCCTGTTAGATCACCTAAAACTTAAATTCTGTACATATTTCAGTTCAAATTTTCTTCCTTTCAAGTGAACTTTGGACATGGTTACACAACCAATATTCCTGCCAATACTCTTATAATCTGAAGACATATTAGTATTTATACAATTATCACCCTATTCCTATCTTATCAATACAATCATCCACTCTAGGGATCAGATCAGCAGGTGTCTCAGAGTCTGATTTAGTTACAGAATTCACCTGTCTATACTCAATGCAAAATCGAATTGAACCATTAGGTTTTGGAACCAATACGAGAGGACTATTCCAGCTACTCTGGCTTGGTTCTATAATTTTATTTTTCAGCATGTAATTTATGTCTTCTTGAACTGCAGCAAATCTCAGGGGATTCATCCAATACGGCTGCTGCTTTATTGGATCAGCATCACCTACATCTTCAACATGACATAAACATAATGTTGAGGTGCGACCAGGCTAAATGTTCAAACTCATGAATAAGTTTTGTTAAATCAGCTTGCTGTGCAGGCTCCAAATGAGTGATCTTGCTAACAAGATTTTGCAATATGTCAGAGATCTGTATTTTTACACTGGAAATAGAACTCAGGTCTTCATTTCTGAATGGATCATTCTCATCTTCATCATTGTTCAAAGTAGTGGAACTGACGATTCATATTTGTGTTCCTGTTTCATGGTATTCTTTTAACATGTTGATGTGACAAAGCCATTTAGCTTTCCTTCTCTCTGGTGCAGATATGATATGATCCACGTCATTCCGCTTTCTTTCAACCAGGTAAAGACCATTGATTTTGCCTGAATATATTGAATACCCTTGCACAGGAAAAAGTACCAACACCTTATCTCCTGGGTTCAAACTTCTTTTCCTTGCTTCCTTGTCATACCATGTTTTCATCTTACCATGTGCATTAATGAAAATTGATTGTGTCACATCATTAGCTTTTTTCAACTTTTCTTTGAATTTGGACACATACTCCCAGATACGTTCATCTTGTGTCTCCACCTACCTTTTTTTCATAAGTTTTAGTGGACCTTTCACAGTATGACCATATATCAGTTCAAATGGGTGAACCCCAGTGTCTCATTTGGTATCTCGCTGGTGGCAAGTTATAACATATATATACTCTTATCCCATTCATTTTCATTATCAAAACAGTAGGTTCTCATCATGTTCTCAGTGTTTCATGTTACCTTTCTAGAGTCTCTTGTGTTTCTGGGTGGTGGGCTGAAAATTTAATCTGTTCAATGCCTGACTGTAAGGCAACCTCCTGAAAAATGTGCATACATAAAATGTGAAGCTAAGTCACTTGGTATCTTTATCGGCAGTCCTACTCTAGTAAAAAATTTGATCAAAGCATCAATTATAGTAAGAGCCTTTTTAATGGGGTGGCCTCAGGACACCTAGTGGCTGAATCAATTATAGTAAGGAGAAATGTATTCCCGATTTGTTTTAGGAAGTGGGCCCACACAATCTATAATGACCTTGCTAAACGTTTCTTCAAGAACAGGGATACTAATCAAAGGAGCAGGTTTTATTTCTGATTGGGTTTGCCAACCACTTGACATGTGTGGCATGTCTTACAAAAGTCTGCCACATCCCGATTTAATCAGGGCCCAAAGAGGTGTTGTATATTTTATCTTGAGTCTTCCTAATACCCAAGTGGCCTGCCACAGACAAATCATGAGCTGTTTTAAGACTTCTGCTCTATATGATGGAGGATCCACTGTTTGATGAACGATTTTCCAATCTTCATGACTGGAAGCATCTGGAGGTCTGCATTTCCTCTTCAACACTCCTGACTTAATATAGTAACACTCTTGGTCTTTTTGTGACTTTGCTACAGTTCAAGCTGTACTTGCTAATTTTATTAACTAAGGGTCAGCGATTTGCTCCCGAATCAGCCTCTCAATTTAAATGAGGCATTAGGCTCAGATGATTATTTTGGTTTACCTGGTCAGAGAGGTTACCGTCATGGCTTACCTCTGGACTAAAATTAGATTCATAGCTTAATTGGTCCTCCATGTTACCAGAAAAAATGTGTCTGCCAGCCCTAGACATTCGTCATCCTTGCCTTTGGCTTCGTTTTATTTAAAAGCTTCAAGAGCCATTAACCTCGTCGCAACACAGGCAAGAAAAATGCCTTCAAATTCCTGCTCAAGATGCAGGGTGTCCTCTCTTGTGACTGGCTTATCAGTAAAATATGGTATCAGTTTACTTTTCTCATTATCTCCTGCTATATCATTCCCTAGAAGGAAGGTAACACCTTCTATCGGGAGACTAGGCACAATACCTACACAAGCTGGTCCAATTTTTGAAATCAGACTTCAGGTCAACTTTGTGAAGCATGACTGTTATGTTATTACCCTCAACACCCTTAACCTTCTTCAGCCAAATGGGAAATCATCTTTCGTTTTAGGGGTATTTTCTTGATACCTGATGATACCTCTAATTTTAAGTATTTGGCCACATTTTCCAGGTCTTCCTTTAACAATTTATCAAAGTCTTTGACTATTGAGTCCTCATTTGCCAGAAACACATTTGGATCATATATTGACATGTTCTCTTATTGTCTGTATATTGACCAACCACTATTTTAATAAATACCAGGCATTATTTGTTAAGTTCAAACTGTAAAATCCAGTATTTAAAAAATTCTGCAATTTTCCAGGTGATTCAACTGTTATGTTGTTATTACAAAAAAAAATAATATTTGTCTTGAATTTGATCCCGTTTGTCTTGGATTGATCCCGAAGGAGCCCCCACAATTTGTTACGATACGAATCTTCTGAATATTCTAGGTCGCCGTATAACTCAACAAAGAATGACAACAATGAAATGCTTTAACAATAAAAATATATTAACAATCAAATCAGTACAAAGTAGGTAAATGAAATTATACACTTATCTATGTGGAGACTCTAATTGTAAAACAGTCTATGGATAAATCCTGATCTCTGGTGAGATTCTACACAGGTACTTTCCCATGCTTCCAAGTCATATGGCAGGTGTCAGACAGTCTGGTACAAAATCCAACAATGGTGCAGCTTGGTTCAATGTGGTAAAATTAACATCAAATATACCAGTCCACTCAAAGACACTGTTCACACTCCACAGGTAAAATGTAAGTATCTCATTGGCAATAACAATGTCTCACAGTCCTGCTGGCTTGAAGTCACATAGCTCCTGTCAGATCTCAGAATTCTCCTCCCTCTCCGAGTCAGGAAAGAACCAGCTTTATATATTTAGGCTGAGAATTCTCACCAGTTTTCAAGAGTTTTCCAATTAGTCACACATCCCAATTCACCTGTGTGGACCACATGTGAATGTAGGTCACCATTTTAGCTTATTCTGATTGTTTACAAAAATCAAGAGAGTCACCCAAACAATGCAGGCCAACTCAATGACACTGTACAACCTCAATGAGTACAGTGTCCTCGGTAAATCAAAACAAACAGGCATACCCACATTCATAACAGGTCACCCCATATATAATTTATGTGTTCTATGTATGGTTAACCGTAATTTAGGTGGCAACTCAGCAGCAAGATTCACACGTTCATGGTATGCACACCAGCAGGACCTATTTGCGTAAACATGGAAACCAGGCCTCAAAAACTGCGTAGAAAAGAGAAAAAAGAAGCTCGTGACAAAGACTTTAAATGGGTTGTGGATTGAGTGAACCAAGCTATGTACTGAACAGCTGATTTCCCCATGAAGTTCCAAAGACGTATATCCAGGAGTCCTAGGCTTCGTCGATGTCCGCATTGTGGAGATCAGTGAGTAGCTCCATCTTCATGCATTCCTGTAACTACTAATCATCATCCACAAGAACTAATATATGAAGCTGCCTGTGACTTTGGCAATAAGGTGATGGTCACTTCAACACTTAAAAACATGAAAGTCCAAACATAACTAAAACCATATCAGAGATAGACTTCTTTGAGGTTATCCCTGTGCACCATTGTGAAAGTTGAACAAGAGTTGGCCAGTGCTCCTGGCAAAAACTGCATATATATGCATTCGCACTAGTATCTCAACACCGGGTATGCTTATTGATCAGGAAATAATGGTAACTTGGGGAACACAAGCTGCAAGGCTGGGCTCAAGGTACATTCCCAAAACATTTACACATAATCTAGCCAGTGGTTGTGGCAAAGTCAAGAATCATATAAAAAAACACAAACATTTGCTAACAAACTATTTAAAAACCCTACCTTTTTATCCGAAAAAAAGAAGAAATTGTACGAAATGAACAGTGTATCACCTAAAAATACACAATTGTTACAGTGTGAGTAGTCAAAAAACCCTGGCAGGGAAACAGCCAAGGTACATCCTTGTATAATTTGACAACAATCTGACTACTTCTTTTTTCAGTGGAGAAAATATGTATTGTTGACAGATAAAACTCGATGATGACCAACATTGACAGAGGATCATGAGAAAATCTGGCTCTTCCAGCCATACGCAAGGTTCCCAAAGCAACCACCAAAATATCCCAACGTTTCTACACAGCAAAATACCACACATGATATTTCTGACATTTTACAAAACCTACAGTGTTGCTGCAGGCCTATCAAAAGTACCCAGTAATGAAAAGGTTACGCCATGAGATTTGACGTGTTCAAGTGTGTTGTCGGTTTGGATGTGACACTTTCGTCTGTATCCAGCTAAATTGATGATGCAAAGGGGTATGTCAAGTATGTCATATGCTCTTCCAAATTTGATGGATGTTTTTGTTTGAACTTCCAACTCCATGTGTGTCATCTGGAATAGATTTTGGTGAATATATTTTCTTTATTACTTCCCCATCTCCATTTGTCCCTGTCATTAACATCAAGAGCAGGGGAATGGCTTTGCTATGTCCGTGTATCAACACAGGGATGTTGAATTATCACAAACAACACAATATTCATAGTTATCTTCGTCGTTAAACGTGTATATCTAATCTAAACATGAGCATTTGATCAATTACGTGCGGTCTGGGTAGGTAAACCTTTGAAAAGTTGGAATAACAAGCTCTGAAAGGGGAGAAACATTGTCTCAGTTCTAAAAACAGCTCAGTTTTGCAAGGTCATTCAACAAATCAACTATGTGTGGTCATCTTTAAACGTGGAAACAGCTGTTTATCCTGAATCAGCTATCAACCATGTAGGCCACACATATGTACATACAAGTGCATGATATAGGACATTTGCCCTTATGATAAACACCCTTGATCAATTCTGCCAATATTATGTAGCTATCTTGATGGGTACTTAAAACAGCATTTTGCGATGTGGCATTCAAAACATGATTGCTACATATTCTGGTCGATAGGAAAGATTTACCTTCGGTACACAATGGTCCGATGATGACGTCAGCGTTTTCTTTCTCGACAAGATGCATCACAGCATGGGAGCCAAGACGCTTGTTGCATGCCCCATTCCCCCACACAATGCTGAAGAGGCATAGGTGTAAGTACAATTAGTAAATAATATAAAAATTATTGGGAAGAAAACATGATGATGATGATGATGATGATGATGATGATGATGATGATGATGATGATGATGATGTTGAAGTGAAAATATTCACATGCAGTATCGTGATTTCCAGGCATAACATGCGCGAGTACATTCTTTTATTTTTTTTCCGTAATGGTCACTCAGTTTCAAACTGACAAAATACTTTTACGAACTTTAAACATTTACACTTTCTTTTTGATGACTTTACCTTCAGTCATTGTGGTGTTATAATATCTTTGCTTTTCTTTCGGACCAAATAAAATGTTTTTACAATTCCAATGAAGGGCAACATGTGTGTGCGTTCATTTTAAAGAAAGACGACTCCTCTTGTAATCATACAATTACCCGCTGCACTGCACGGACAGTTAAAACAGAGCTATAGTTACACAGAACTGTTGCCGGTAGCCGGCTCCGCTGGACAAATCCAGCCAAAGGGGTTTTTTTTTTTGTTTGTTTTTTTTTTTTTTTTTGTTTTGGTCGCGATTTTGTTGTCGTTTTTTTTGGGGGGGGGTGTTGGTTTTTCTTTTAATACGGTGGGAAAAGTCACAACAGCGGAGGTTTTGGTGTGTGTTTTCACATCCCTTCATTTGTATTTCTCATTCAAAATGGTATTTTTACCAAAATTCTTATAAAAAGCATTTTTATTGATAGCATATGATACCCATGCTTCAGTTGCTCTGGTTGCATAAGGATTGGAACTAAAGGTCAGTTTCAACAAATTTTCAATCGACAATTGCAACGCATGTTTGGAAAGGCCAATTAAAATCATGGAATGTCATACATAAAAACCGCAAACACACAGACAGTCGAGTTTAATTGTAAGGTTTAATTCTATTTTTAGACAAGGCGTAGCTTAAACTCGTACAGCCTGCTGTTACAGAATAAAATCTAAGTTGCTATCTTTTAGATATTTTTTTCTATGTTTGCACAAAACGCTATGAGACAGACAAAACTAGTCGTTGTTTACTACAATGCATCCACTGTGTAATTTTAAATTGATGGACTTTTGCACGGAAAAGTACGTCTTTATTCACAATTTTTGGTCCTTTTTGGATACATGCAAAGGCAGTGTTTCCTACTTTGGAAAACCTAATAAGGTACGACCAGGGGGCGTTTAAGACAGGAAAAGCATCAAGGTTATACTTGAAAATCCGTTCAAAATATGCTTATGCAAAAACGTTTTTGCCCCTAGCTTTAAAATGGAAATAAGGCTGAATTGGCACTCGGTGGATCAGTTGCAATATTAACCATCAATCCATAGTTTTGCAACTAGTATTCCGTCGAATACATTATTCAATATCTTGCATAAATTATCAGCATAGTAACACAGAATCAGCCAAATACGGATATAGATGTGGCGTAGTCATAATTTGTTGCGTGCTTTATTTTTCATCTGTTTATAAGTATATCCAAGGACATGGCTGGCTTTAACCTAAAAATATTTAGTTAGAGCTACAAAATAATTAGACGTGTGTAAAAGGTTGTCAAATGGATTTTCAATCCGCCGAGGGATGTTCCGTACATAGCATAGGTTCATGCAATTTGAATAGAAATGTTGACAGAAGCAGGAACCGCTACACGCATTTACTATTTGTTTACCTTTCGCCTGCATCCAAGCAGAGGTACTTTATCTCTTACTTTACTAGATATACTGAATATGCTTCAAAGGTAAGGCTGACAGCACTCTCTTTTTTGTACTTAATTACGTTACCGGAAACTTTCCGACCAGATCACCCGGGAATATGTCACGGTATCTTGTGGGGGATGCGTTCATTTTCTTGGCAGTGATACCCTGTCGACGAATCAGAGTATTTGAAAGCTTCAATTGCAACGTGTAACTTTGAGAGTTGACCTGCATATGTCGAGTATGGCAGGATAGAAAGGTTAATTTATACAAGGCAATTGGTTTGTTTTCCTTAAAGAACAAACTAATTTAGTCTAAATACCTATAATGCCGTCTCAGGATTGTACATAGAGGCCATGTCTGATGCATCAAAGGTCCCTTAAATCACGATTTTTGCAAAAATATGACTGTCCATCTAGTGCAGCTACATGATGGGTCCCTTTTTCGCTATGACAAAAGAAACACCAATTAAATTTGGTGTATGATTTTATGGTAGCCACAATACCTTTGATAGCTGACAGCAATTTGTAAGAAAAATGCCCATATGAAAAGTCCGAAATGCTATAAATCCATGGCTGACTGGGCCATGAAACGTGAGTTTTACTTCTATCGCTACTTCGCTCTAATACGAGAGGAAATTATTTTTACTTTAAGTGTCAGTATCTTGCAGCCACAGTACCAATATAATTCCCAATGTCTGTGCTGTCAATTTGCAGAAGATGATTCCATATACATTAGGATCTAGTGATTTTGTATTCGCAAATAGCCCAAATTATGGACTAGCTTCTCAACTGACATCACCTTGGGTTGTTTGTTATACCTCCATACCTAGTAGATAAAAAGCTGGCGAGGCTACAATGAGGGAGGGTGGGGGTCTAGCTTAAGCTTCATTCTATGATTTAGGGTCAACTTTCGTGTTCTAGAGTGAAATTCCAGAGTAGTAACTCACCGTTGATTACATGACCCAAACATTGGTACAAGTAAATGAGGACGTGCCTGCATCAGTGACGTAGTGCAGTAACATTTAGACAAAATCAAATGGGCGAGGGACGTTTGGTTAAACGTCATGAGTGACGTAAATAATTATCTATTCCGTGACTTGCACATTATACGTGTAATGCTGATACGAACAGTAGGGTGCCCTTTGTGCTCATATGACAAGAAATAAGACAATAAACAGTTATCAGGTGCTAAAGCCGCTATTAAATATTTTATGTTCGGAACGAGCGGGACTCGAACCTGTAACCTTAGCCACCAGCCGCCTTACTGAAATGGGAAACGCACATATCCACTCGACCAAATCTCCATTCTCAAATGCTTTCCATTGAATTGTTTATTACTGATGAAGGGGATCGCACGATGTGCATAAACACAGCTGGTTGGTCTCAGTATTAAAAGACAGTTTCCAGCATGTGGCACTACTTTTACTTTCCGACATGTTCCATAAGCCATAACATGCTGACAATTTTTCATCACAATTCGCCGAAGTTAACGTGCGTTTTCAGAGTGAGCCTTACTTTCTGAGTCATAGGGCGCGCTATCTACGGGTACACAGATCAAGAACCTTATTACTGACTCGTACCAGTTTGCCGATTTTGAAAACAGTTTGGAACGTTTCTCAGCTGCCACCTAAGGAATCGCGTAGCTTCCAGTATCAAAATCGATCGAATCAAAGCCAATTCAAGCTCTCATATTGTTGACAATGTTGTAAAACATGCATATGATTATTGTGGAGGAAGAATATTTATGTTGTAATATTAAAGCGAATGTTGCAAGGTTTTCATGGGCAAACCAACCACGCGATCCAAACAATTCATGGTAGCAGCCTTGTTTGGTTTTGGCCGCTTGTTCACTGCAGCGCGTATGGGAGCTAAAATTATTTTTCCAAGGTGATTTGCGGGCCTGTCTCCAAGAGACAAGCACGCCACCTCTTAATTGTAATATTTAAATGCTGAAAGTGTGGTTATTTTAGTATCGTAGTGAGAAGGGATCACAAAGATTTTCATCAGAAAAAAAAAATATTTGTATCGGTACCCTGTCTTTTCGTCTTGCTTTCTCTGTTTTTGAACAGAGATCAGAAGCAGTATAATCAGACATGAAATGTGTAGTGGCGGATTTCTGGTTACCATGTGACACGCGACCTACGTTTGGGAGCCCTGAATCAGTGAATGCAAGACAAACACACTATTATTGACACATTTTTATTTTCAAATGCAAATTCCTGTGGAGTTGACGAGCTATTACAAGAGCGGATTCAGTCTCATCCCCAGTAGCAGAAGATAGATGTGAGAAAGCTTGCAGACACAATTTTGAGCTATGACAGACGACAGAATCAACTGAATGTGTGGGATATCATCTGAAGTCCCTAAAAACATAACCACATGCAGAAATAATACATCACACGAGACATAATTTCTTCAATCCATCAGACAGTCAGGCACACATGCCTGTTTCTGGGTCAATCTAGTCTTAGGGGCTCTTACCAGGGCCTCGGTTTGGCATCGGGAGTGCCCATGTGACCATACACAAGCATGCGGGCCCCACTAATAGTATGGTATGCCAATTAATTAACATACTAGTAGGGTAATGTCTCAGGCGTGAGGAGATAAGTGTTGTGTGGGCAAACCGGTGAACTGCAACCACTGAAGTATTTGTTTAGTTTAACACGGAAATGAGATATACAGGAAGCCACTAAAGATATTTAGCTTGCCGCTACATTGAAATGAAACACATTTGAAACCTCTCTTGTAAGACCACCCCTAGGGATGACCAATTGTGGTGTCTCAAGACAGGTGGTCTCTCATAGGAGGTAAAAATAACAAGAAAAGTACTGAGCACAGTATATTGAAAATGTGGTCTTTCAAAGAAGGTGGTCTCTCAAGGCACGAAACCGATGTATTTGTATTGGGGTGGGCTATAGCTTGATTTTATTGAGTTATAGTGTAATCAAGGGAAGCTTGGACACCTACAGATATACAGACATGCAAGGATATTTTTTTCTTTTTTTCTTCTTTTCTTTTCTTCTCTTTTTACCATTTTTTGTTTGCTTGTGTAAGGTGATTTACCTGACAACACCTCTTTGGTGGTTTTTCTCTGTTAGTATGTGGTGAATTATGCCATGATGCTTTGTACCCAGCAAAACAATGTTTTCTCAATAAAATCATAAAAACACTCGCATAAATTCCATGAAGATCCATCAGCACGATGGCATCTGTTTACCAGTATCCATGACACTTAGAACCAGTTGCCCATGTAAGCCAATCAGATTGCCCGATTTGGGTCATGTGACCGTCCCCCTTGAACTTTTATAAGAACTATTTTATTGTAAATTTCTGCTGCAAACCAATTATTTCTTTGCTTGTATTGCTCTCATCTAAGGGTCAGAGTTGATGATATATAATTTTGAGGATTACAGATATTAAAAGGTAAAGATTACAGCACAAAAGTTGGGCCCCGATACAGGGTAAGGCTAAATCTGACCCATGGAAGCCTGTCTGCAGTGATTTTCATTCAGGATGGAAACATGACTGTGACTGGGGAGTCAGTTACACATCTGGATGAAATTACTGACGACAAATATGCACCATTGGGCCATGGGACCCAGGGGGATAGGCCTGGAAGACGATGAATGAGGGAGAGTTCAATTTCCAGATTTTCTGTTGGGAAGGGGGGTAGGTTAAACTCGAATTTCTTTAATTGGAGTTAGCACCAACAAGTGACTCTTACGTATATGTTAGATGTGTTTGTGGTCCATGTTTTAAAATATTTCTGATCCATTTATTTTTCTTAAAAGTGAGTGTTTGAGCTGCCTCTCATTGGGCCTATGGGATGATTCTATGGATATTTTGTGGATGAAATGAACATATCAACTCTCAAAAAGCATCAGACATACACAATTTATGCTTTCATTTGGTAAATTAAGGATTATATACAACTATAAAAGAATGGGGCATGAAAGATGCATGGGTTGCCTTTGTGTCCGCCATATTGGATTTTTCTGGATGTTGATTGGCTGGCTCAGTATGGATACATTTTGATACCAATGATGTTCACAGTAAGTGTAGACTCATTATGGGGATGTGTGTGTGACTGAGATGAAAGTCATCAAGCCACCCCAACCCCAGGCAAAATAGAGGTAGCTATTGGAATCATTAATTGATAGAAATCCAGTACATCTGAGTAGGATCTTGTACGCACCATCACCCAGCAGTATGACCTGGGTCTGGATTACCTTCTGCTTTATAATATTGGCATTGTCTTGTAACTCTGCATTCTCAATATGCTTGCGCTCGAGTGACACCTATGACCATGCATTGGTTAGAATGTTTTTTTTTAAACATCCATATCATATCAGGATACTGATGCCGAGGAATACAGGATCTGCCTCCCACCCCCACCCCCCAATAATGGTTCATGTCCCTGCATCAAACTGGCTGGGAAGAATGGAACCTGATATCACAAGGTTGGCATCGGTAAGAAGAAAACGACAGGACGACATGGTCATTGTATCACTATCTATGAATAATGCAAACCAGCTATATAATCTTCAATGGAGCCACAGAGAGGTTCAGGGCAAGAGACATTCATTTGATTCAAGTTTATAATGTCTGCCTCTCCATCTTGCAGGACCTAGCTAGCTTAGACCTGGCGTGAAGAGGTGATAGTTTGTGTAGATCATCATTACCGGTGTAGTAGCTTATGCTGGCCTGGACAATAGCATTGATAGGATGGGCTTTATTCGCTGGGATCCCAGTCTGATTTGTTACATAATCTGCTAAACTTGAAAGGGAGACAAGACATTTCATGCACGGAAAGGTGTATTAAGCTTTTTCTAACTCACTCCAGTTCAAAACGTCTATATTACCTGCCAAGTCCAGAGAGATAAGTGCAGCATTCTTTTTAAAATTACTGAAATCGGACACAAAGTAGGAAAAGCCCCATTGAGTAAAGCAAATGCTATAGTTGAGGATCAGTGTTAGGTCATTTCGAAAAGTTTCTTGAACGACTTCTTTGCTGTATGCTTTATTGTCTGCATTTCGGTTAAAAGCCTTTTCAGTCCATACGTTTTCCACAAATAAACGGTGTATTGGTATTTTGCTTCACGTTTAGCGTTACTAATATATCAAATTTAATGCAATTACGCAGAATATTTGTCATCTGGTCATAGAGCTTTGAATGAGACGAAGCAGCTGTGCATGGTACACAATTCATGGGCAAGCAAATACACCGGTCGATTTATATGTACTCGATTATCTTCAGCTGCAAATGTTCAAACTTTGCATGTCTGTGATGCATATCGGGACATCATACACTTTCGTTTCGCAAAGTATACCTCAGCTAATAGCTAACATGCATTTCTTCGACAATGTCCACGTATTTGAGTTACCGACATCAAATGGAATCAACATTAAGGTAGTTGGAAAACCTTGGTAAAAAAGCATGATTATTCTTGATCAAATAACATTAATATATCTTTTTTTTTACGTTTTGATATGGACACGCCAAACTAAAAGAAAGATGAAGGATCTTTGGCAAAGTATATCAGATGGGTAAAATGTAAATGACAAAAGTGTTCTGATGTGAACACACTCCAACAGTAGTTTATTCATTGCCACTGTTGTCCGTGTAGGGTCGAGTGTATCCAGCTGATCTACAGTGTTGCTGACCAATTAATAAAGTCGTGAATGGTCAAAATCAAGGTAACGTACAGCCTCAGTTGCATTGTATATGATGTTCGTCTGGAGAAGTTCGGTCTGAATTCGCTGTATATCCTCGTGCTTTCTGCTTTGAATCCCTGACTCAGACTGCGTTTTGGAGCCACACATGCCCAGTAACATGCGACATAAGCAGTAGGTGACGTCCTCTAATGTCATCCCACATTGTAACAACGGGCCCTGACGTCTCTTTACTTGCCCTGCTGAGTTAGGTACCCTTTCACGAGAATACTAGTCATGCCGTAAAGCTAAGACTATGTTATTATGCGTTATGAAGGCCCTCTGCAGGGCCAGGTTGCCTTTGAGCATGGGCGAGGATGACTTAATTCGAAAGGTTTTTAAAGTAACTTTAGTCTCTCGTGTAAAACCAGCTGAATAGAGGACTATTACAATTTGAACAATTGATCTCATACTTTGACTGCGTACGTTTTCAGTGTGTTTTGAATTTGAACGTTGCAATGTTTCCATGCGCATCCTGGCCAGATAAATACTGCTAGCATGGTATCTGACGTATCATAATGTCTTAATACTTAAAAGTGCTTATCAATTGGACAAGTAAATATCACGTGGCTAGCATGCAGCACACAAAGTCCTTATAACGCTGATTATCCTTTGCGGCTGACCTCTCAGACATGATTTTATGAAATCAATTTCATTTCGGAAATAGTGTGGCACAAGATAATTGAAAAGGTTTTAACATTAACGTGTGTGGAAAGATGATAATATAAAGCCCATTTTCTTTGGCGATATTCCAATTGCAAATAAAGACAAAATTGGTCTAATGGTACTTACGAAAAATATAGATTACCACATTTAAATGCGCTTCGTACTGCATGCAAACTTCTATTGTAACTCCACGTCAAAGTAAGTTTTAACTAAACATGTTTCATCTAACGCCCATAGCGGTTCATATATTTAATTCAAAACCTTGAGCTTCACGCTTAAAAGGACAACGTGTCTTAACAAAAGAATAAAGAAACTATATCTTTGTGATTCAAGAAGCAAAGACACGGAATCACCAGAGCAAATTTGTCATATGCACGTCTGGTAAACTACACTAAATCAACTCATGTCGTGGCGAAAGTTCACGAATATCAGAACTGTATAGCTCTTTTGGACAACCCAAATGTTTGTCTCATGCCGTACTCGCCTGTGTTTTCCCCTTTATCTGAAACTAATCCTGAATGGGTTATCCTGCCTGGGTATGAAAGATATGGTTTTTAATTGTAAACTTACATTTGGTTTGTCATTCGTTAGTACATTGGTTTCAAGTAGTGGAAGAACTAATGAGACACCATGGTGCGTTAAAAAAAATACCGACTCCTCCCTCTTTCACAATGGCGTCGTTTTCAAAATGTTTTCTCAGCTAGAACTTGGACATGGTGCATAGTTGCCCTTTTTACACACAGGAGAAAGAAAAGCCAATCTGGGTGGTCCATTTGGGATAAGGTTGGGACCACCCGTTGTTGGAGTTTCGTGTTTCTGCTCAGTTAAACATGAAAATCCAATATCTTATGATCCTAACGTTATCCTCAATGGGCCACCCGTGCTGCATTCTCTATAGCCATAACAGCGTGTGGATTAATCGTTCACACAGTAGTAAACTCCTTTTCATTGGCTCATTTCTAGAATACAAACAAAAAGGGGCAAGGAAAAAAGAAAAAGGGCTTCAATTCATCGAGTGATGCGCAATTCTAGTCACTATTGATATTTGACCAGCAAAGTCCAACTCAGCGTGAGAGTTGCAGACAACGTTAAACGACACGAGATGTACCAAACTTATTTGCATTCTGTAGCAACATATTTACGCAAAAAAATATCCTACAGTTTTTTTGTATTCCGATTAATTTTGTCATCACCAGACCCTAAAGTTTGACATGTCACTTTTCCTATGATCTTTGACATGTTCAATTTCTTTGGTCCATAGAAAAAAAAAAACGGGGCAAGCAAATGAAAATCGCTGAAAGGGTGTTTGGTTAAGACATTTACAAACATAATCTTTTTTATTTCATTCCCTCTTTGCCGAGTCGTTCTCCGTAAATAACCTTGGAAAGTTATATCTCTTGTAAGTTTCATCAGAGAGAAATCGAGCTTCAAATGGTTTTGAAGACAGTAAATTGACCGTGGAGCTGCAAATTAGATTAAGTCTTAATGTACTTGAAGTATGATAGTCCATGAGCCAGACTGAAAATTGGTATCATCTGAGGGCACCAAATGAAACTTTATACCTGTGTTGGTACACCTTAGGGTATAACAAAAAAGCATGATGGACTTTCCAGAAGCCCAGCTGAAGCCTGTTATTACAATTTTAAAATTTTATACCCAAACGGCCCAAAAATGCTGTATATGGTGAATCCTGTTTTGTCATAGTTGGCCACTACATAATAATTATACTTGAAATATACATATTATGTTTCTATCCAGTTAACAGCTGCCACAATGAACTTCATGCGGCCTATAAATACTAAATTAATCCACGCGGGTAAGAAAAAAGCCATTATAATACCCACATTGATTGGATTTTTAAGGGGGGGGGGGGGTAGGGTTGCTGCGCTCAGCTTGTAGATCAAGTATTACATTTCTGCAATCTCAACACCTCATGAATACATGATCCAAATCTCTTGAAAAATTGTGCAAGCATGCCTCTGGGTCATCCTTTGATCCCTGGATTTTTTTGTCCTTGGCCCCATTTTCAAGGTCACATCCTTGTGGGGGATATAACTGGTAGGCCTGCGGAGATTGTTCCTCCATTGTAAGGCACACATACATCCTGGTGAAATTTCACATTCTCTGCATGTATAATCACACGTTGCTTTATTTTACTATTTGGAGGTGATTATATACTACAACACAATGACTAAATTTTGGTGACCCTGACAATACGCTGAAGGTCACACACTTGTCGGTAGTTACATTAAGGATTTTTGTTATAAAAAATAATGTGAAAGGAGACAAAATCCGTTTCAAGCACAGTTATCCACGGCATTTATTTTTATTCTTACCAGTCCTCTATTATGTATGGTAACATATATATATATATATATATATATATATATAAGTATAAAAGCATTTTTTGCGTTTCAGACACGACCGGTTTCAGCATTTTAATGCATTGTCAAACTCCATAACGCAGAGATGTTGAAATAATTTTCAGCCCAGCACAATCTTGACGTTATCTGTTGTTATAATGAAATATATTAGCATAGAAGCATATAATGACGTTCATTTATTACGTTACTGATTTAGACCTATTACATGACGTCATTGCCATATCAATTAATGATAAACGTCTCATAATGGAAATAGGCCTAATTTGTCCCAGATTACTATAGATAATTAGTAAATTACATTATTCAGTTTAGGCTTGTATTTACGTTGGAATATAAATTCGTTTTGCTCTCTTTCTACGTCAGAATCATTTTACACCTGATATATGGGACATACAAAGAAGTTAGGCACAAGATTAGAACAACTATCAATATGTTCACTGAGCTGGATTTGCCGTGTCTCAGGTACCCGTGTTTGCTGTCTGTGTACAGTCATGCGCTTGCGTAGTTCGTTGCCTACAGATCCTATATATACCTCATTGTATCCTCTACAGACAATCGATAAATCAAATGTTCATCCAAACAGTCCATTTCTGTTCTAATTTGAAAGTTTGGTAGCTTTCCTGTTGTGTCCATTGAAATTCTGTCAGTAACTATCATGTTTATACAATTCTTACAACGAGGAAGGCCACATTTTTGCTCCCGCCTTGACTGTCCCTTGATTCAAAGTTTGCCCTCGTAAGAATTTGTTTAAAATTACGAGGCTGTCTTTGGCTTGAAATAAAATTCAGATTTTTAAATATTTCTCCAAGTGAGGGATCCATTTCCAAGATTTTAATGGTTTCACGTATTTGTGGTATTATCTCTGGATTGGTAGGATTGTATCTTGTGATCATGACCAGATTTTTGTCGTCCCCCTTGTGATTTTTGCGGTCTATTCTTTATGATTCTTGTGTTACACTTAAAGCTCGCTGAATACTCATTGAAATGAGTGAATCTGGGTCGTCCCTGGCTTTTAGAAAATTTCCCAGTTCATCCAGACGCGTTGCTTTTATATTTGTATTTTCTACAATTGTACAGATCCTTCTTGCTTCAATTTATGGGATATTTGTCTTATTAGTGTGCCGTGGGTGACATGAACTGAATGGCACATGCTGATGAGTATCTGTATTCTTGTAGTATATATCCAATGAAATCATTCCATCATTTTGAATAACTTTCAAGTCTAAAAATTTTAATTCACATTGACTTTGTCCACATAATAAAACGGTCATCTGGATAACGTTTCCAGTTCCTTTTAAAAAACATGGCGAAGGATTCGGAAGCTTTTCGTATAATAAAACTTCTAGATATCCAAGACTAAGCTTTGGATAAGTTGGTGCACATTTAGTTCCCATCGCACACCCTTTTTTTCTGTATGTATTGTTCTCCATCAAATCTGAACATATTATTTTCTAATATTAGTGAAAGACCTTCCACAATAAGTTTTCGTGTGAAACGTTGATTTTTTTGTGTCAGGATATTTGTTCAGCCAGTATTCAATCGCACGCTTTCCTGACTCATGAGGTATGTTACTATATAAATAACACATCAAAACTGACTAAATACCGATCCTTGACTTGCTCTCGTGATATTTTATAGATGAAGTCGATATTGTACTGTTTTAAAATTTTGTTTATGAGTTCACTAAGCCTACTCGTATTGCATACAGGTCCTGCGGCGATAGGTCGAAATTTTAAATCTGTAGGTCAAATAATATGTACATATTTACCATCTTGTTCATTTATAGCTTTTTTGATAATATCAGAGTCATGAACTTTCGGTAAGCCGTATAAATTACTTGTTCTTAACTGCAAACCATTCAGATAATCTTTTATTTCGTTGTAAAGATGTTACGATATTTGTCAATAAATTTTCTTAATTTATAACTCACTTTATTTACTCTGTCTGGTTCGCATCGCTCATAAAATTCTTCATCATTAAGTAATGATTTTATCTTTTCAGCATAATAATTGGTATCCATAATGACAACTGCTCCACCCTTGTCTGCTTCCTTCATTATGATAGAATTGTCAGTTTGCAATTCATTCATAGCTTGTAGCTCCTCTTTACTTAAATTATTTTTGTTGGTGGGTAAAGGTACTTTGTGGAGAGAGTGTGCAATTTGTTTCAGTCTGTTAATACATTTTTCTAATGTCTCATTTTGACTTTTAGGAGGGGTGAAAGAACTTTTTCCTTTGACCAGTGATTCATCCCATTCCTTTCTGTATTGTGGAAAAATTCTTTCAGACTTAATGTACGACAAAATTTTAAAATATCACACGCTTGTTCTTCTGTGTCTTTTCTTGGTGTCGGTGTGAATTTCAATCCCTTTTTAAGCAACTTTACTTGTCCTTGTGTCAATTGTTTGCTTGATAAGTTTATAATTTTAACAATAGATGTATTTGAAGTTAATATCTTCTTGGCTCCTGCTGTTGGGGGTATTGTTGCGCTCTTTCTCTCCATTTGTTGTATCTTTGCTCTTTTTGGTAGGCGACTCTTGCTACTCTTGATTGTCTCTGGTTTGTTTGTGGTCTTTCTCCTCTTTGATTTGTGTAGCCTTTTTGCTCTTGTAGAGGGTGGCATCGTGTATTTGAGAATGGTTCTCTTTTTAAAAAAGGAAATTCTTCTTCATGTTCTACATTTAGGCCTAGTTCATATCTCTGACCATGGGTTTTGTCTGTCCAATAGGTCTGCGTCATGTGCAGGTTGAAATACTTGAAATCTATTGAATGTCGAGAAGTCTACGTTTCTTCTGTTTTCATTCCTAGCTACCATTGCAAAAGTTCCTTGTCTGTTGCTTCTAAAGGGTTCCATACATAGGTTAAACATTGACAAATGTTATTTGTCCTTAAATTCTGATGTCCTGTTCATGCAATGAACCTACAGCTATTGTACATAATATTTTGGTTTTGTGATATTTACAATCAAGAGTAATCTATATTCATTCCAACAACCTGCATCTAATTGATTTTATATGTCCAAATTTACAATTCAACTTGGTCAAAAGATGGTTTCTATTGTGATATGCTAATATGTGTAATGTAAATTGGATACATAGTGACATTAAAAACAATATATGTATGTCGCGGTATACATTTTCTAGCATATGGGTAACCCTAGCTTGTCTATGGGTTCCAACTTCTCCAAACAGGGAGACTATCTTATTTATTGACACTTTTCTTACCATGAATAAATATTGATTAGTATTGTTTAGCAGTGTATGAAAGTTCCTCAACGTTGATTAGCAGTTGTTTGGATGAGGCACATATTGCCCTGTTCAAGTTACCTCATTCTACAATGTTTAGCACTTTCACGTATAAATCTTTATTGATTAGCAATGATTAGCAGCTTTTGCACATTTATTAAAATTGATTAGCACCTCCATTTCCTCAAGTTTCCAATTCAATTAACAAACTGTGATTAAAATCTTGCTACCTTTTGCCTTGTGACATGTATACTCATCAAACGAATCACTATGCAGAATTTTTATCATCTTGTATGCAAAATAACATACATCTATTTAATTGCGTATACTGATTAAAAGCTGTGCCGCAGAAATGTCCATCATGCTGTTTTGAGTTCCTGGGACATACACCAATCAAAAAAGCATTGTTAAGTTTGGTGCCCTCAGATGGTACCAATTGGTCAAAATTGGGCCCTCAGCTCATGGACGATGACATGAGTTTGAACATTCTCACAGGTTGTCTTTAAAAAAAAAAAACATGTTGAGATGAGTTTCAGGACCTTTAAAGTAGCGATATCATAGTCTTATTGCGGATCAGGAACCACTTGCATTACTGGTTTCGCCTTCTTGCGTCATGTGGGTGGGTGGAACCTTCGCGCTGCCCAGGACTTAATCCGTGGCAACCTGGCCGTCGACAATCATGTGCACAAAGTGGGAGGGACAAACTGCCCCAGTAATGAATATTTTGATTTGATTTAGACGTATTCATTTCATCTGGATCACCAAAATAGTAAAAGAAAGTATAATGGAGAGGTTCTCCAGTACAAAGACAGGCACACAGAGTATATACAGGATACACCGTACAGTACAATAAAAATATTCACAAAGTGCTAAAACTGGGAGGGAAAACACATTGAGAAATAAGATCGGTGAAGATTTTAAGTGTATACAATGACAATACCAATATGAATCTCCATAGGAAGGGTTCTGGATAAGGTAAGTTATTAAACATAACAATCTCACCAGGAGCAGGCATCAGGATTAGCTGGATAATCAAGTCGAGTGTACGATCAGCAAAAATAGAAAACTTTGCAGGATTCTGTGAGTTGCGGGACTTGGTGATGATAAACTCAATGGAGATGTCCAGATTCCGTAACCCTGGACCGGATTATGAAATCAGTAAAATAAAACGGAATTGTGTAAAAAACAAACCAAAAAAACAAAAAACAAAAACAAAAATAATACAAACAAACAAACAAAAAACAACAACAAAAAAACCCCCCTCTTTTCACAAAGTTACCAAACTGTTACATTGGCTTTGTGCGACTGTCTCGCAATGTATGGCGGCATGTTGAAAATGGCGCTCACCAACACTTACGTGTTTTGCTGGCTAGGTTATCGTATCTCATTTTGGATTTGTAACTGACGATGACAACTGCTTCAGACACAACTGACGGGGCAGATTAAAGTTAAGACAGTAAGTCTTGTTTTCAAAATATTTTAACGACCGTTTGTCCAGGTAACTCTTAGAATGGACACCTGGAATCTAGCGAAATATTACGGGAATGATCATCGAACAACCGCGAACAATGCGGTGTTTGAGGTGACTCTGACTTCAAAATACCAGGCCCAATATCGGCACACGTTGGCTATCTTTTCTATTAACTTTCAAATCGCTTATAGTTGATAATAAAGACCGCCCTATTTATTAATTTTATTTTTATTTTTTTTTGGGGGGGGGGGTCTAACGAATGGTAGTTTGTAGGAAAAGCTTCATTGTCTGCTGTTCTGCCGCATTTTCCCTGTCTATTCAGTCTTGTTCATCTCTGTCAGATAGTAAAGAAGATTAAGTTCAGGTTGCCATTATCATCACGGTGCTCACAATCACTGCTGAAACTCCCCTGTCTTGCCATGTTTAGCACTTACGCTGAGAGGCTGAGAGAAAGGTTGCCGGACTAATTGATCTTTTTTTTCTATCATAGTTCAAAGGTTTGGAATCAATTTCAATAAAAATTGCTACGAGTAGCAATTACCTGCGAGCACGTGGTGCACAACTTGTACGATTGACAGGCGGTATACATTTCTTGTATGGATAGGAAACCAGAAATACCCACGTGGTATTCAATATTCGATTGATTTTTTCGTCATTTTCTTAAATCTATTTTCGCGTTCTGAATTGAAATTTCGCCAGTCGATAGATTTGATGTACATCTGTGAAAATTAGCAAAAATCCTAAAAATCAATGTCAAAATTATTTTAGTATATCCTGTGTCGTTAAATAGAACAGAAAAAAGACACTCGTCTTGGATTTGTTTGTTTGTTTGTTTGTTTTTTCAAAGCAAGCCTTGCAAAAAAGTGACAGTTCCTGCCACAAACGTCTTCAACTGCCACCCAGTGCTACATTTTTCCGTGTCTGGCACAAAGATTCGGAATGAGCAAAACAAGTTTCTGCACTCAATATATCCTGTCGGCCGAACTGATATCGTCTACGGTAACCAAAATGGTCTAGATAGTTCACCAGACGAAGGAACAAGAGAGTAGTGAGGAGTATATTTCCCCACATCATGCAGAAGAACTTCTTCAACTTTCCAACAATTGAGCTGCATTGTTTGCATTGCCCTGTGAGCCTAGACGATTGAACAGACCCTAGCTGATTATCTCCGATGAACGGAGCTACCTTGGAGTTACATCCTTCATCAGCAACACACTTTGGGAGTTGCTTAATAGTCTCTAATCATTTGAAAGCATGCTTTTCCTTAGAAATGCTAATTCGGGTAATTTTATAAATTCTTGTGGTATAAATATTTTGCAGCATTTACAGACAAAAATGTCATTTCAGGTACACTTCATATTCATACAGTGCACTTTTGGACAAAATAACTTCTACTTTTTCCAAGGCACAATAGATGTAAACTGTCAACCCTAAATATTATCTTAATGAGGTTCTCACGGAATTACATTGTTTGTCCGTGTGAAGTTTTACCTGTTTATCAGAGATAATTAAATCAAGTTAAATACTCGTTCAACCAAAAATACATATCCTTGACGACCTACAGTGTCGCCAAACCAGTTTGAAGTCCATCCATCAGAATACCAAGTATCAATAAAATCAAAGGGACGTGCAAGGGTCTAGGGCCTTTTCTCCATGGGGAATTGAGTGCAGGCAAGCGTCTGAGCTCATCATCATTGTTAGTGTTTAATGCAGTGCAATGGCAATAGTCCGAAGGCCCATTGATGCGAGAGCCCATTGGTGTGAAAGACGTCACTGTTTAAGGTGGACTATCTATAGTCAGCAACTTTGGATGATCTCTTGTCTTTTTTCAATATTTTTGGACAGTTTGATCTTTAAACTACATGCTCCTAAAAACTCGGATATATGGCCAAAAAATTTATATGAGAAAATTGAGCTCAAAATGTTCCCTTATACTCAAGAGTTTTAGCAGTGCTGAGCACATGAAGGTTTTTTTTTTTGCATGTGCACGATAATGAACCATGTCACTGTTTGCACAGCCATCAATCCATCACCCCTGGAAACTAATTGATCCACTGCAAGGGTCACTCATTGGGAACAGGCAACCAATAGCAACAGGGAGAAGAATGGAAAAGTTCAAACTTATCATTACCCTTGTTCTGACTGCTTTGACATTCTCTATTGATGTAAAGACAAATTAGCACAATCCGTTTACTGGGCCCAAAATATGGGAAGCTCATGTGAACCCACACCCAAACAAGCCAAGTGTAGTTATGTTTGGTGTTCCCAAGTTTAACGAGTGGAGTTTTAAGCCATAAAATACACTAATTTTGACAAAATCACAGAGGTAAAGCTACAAATTTATCCATACAACAATTAAATATGTGTCATATTACAGCCATAAATGCAAAAAAACCCCAACAAATTGGCAACGTTTTTTTTTTGTTTTTTTTTTTTTTGTTCAACATCTTCAATTCGTGTCTCGCCTCACAAACATACGGATTGCCATATCACATTAAAATCAACGGACATCAAAAGCAAAATATCATATCCAGGAGCGGTTCCCAGGATTTTTTTTCTGACAACCCTTTCTGTGACTTTTAGCAATTTATAGAAAGAAAGTGAACAACCTGTCAGGACCAACTTGAAAAATCTATAACTTTTTTATTTATACTATTTTATATTATTTCAATTTGAAAAGAAAAAAAATGTATGACTTCTGCGCGAAAAATGTGAAAATCCCTTGCCTACTAATTCAGAAAGAATGCTATAACGTCTCAAAAAAACTTCCAATTTAGAACGAAATACATATATACAAATTTATGGATGTTTAGTGATCAGAAAATATATAGGTTTACTGTACTTGTGAAAAAAATAATAAATGGGTAATATTGATCCGAAGATGCGTGTCTCGCCACGCACTGGCTGCAGATCAAGTTTCCACGTTAATGCCTTCAGCACATGCAATGATGAGAGTTCCCATTACATTAACAATCGACACCTGGGGACTCAGAGCACTTTGGGTGACATTTCATATCAATTTTTTTGATGGAAAAGAAAAATAGAGGGAGGAAAAACAGCATAACAAGCCAGTGTGTTTTAAGTGTGCTTTGGATTAAACACTTTGATGAATAACCTTCATTTGCAGTGTGGTAATGAGTGTGTTACAGAAATTTGTTTACATGTATTTCCCTTCAGTCTCCCTTATACTGTAAATGCGTTTTTTATTTATGCTGAACCTCAGGCTGCATTGAATTTTAATTTCCGGCATTCTGACATGAGCTATGTGGAATAAATATTTATATAACAATGTTTACATCGGATCCATATAATGTAAAGTTTTCAGAGGGAGTCATTATTCAGTTCAATCAGGAGACGACTTTCATCACGCATTCCTTTTCCGTTCCAACCCGACCGATGAACTGAAGAGGGAAAAGAACAACACCAAAAAAAAAAAAAAAAAAAAAATTCAGATTTTCGCTTTTTTAAATCACTGGTCACTTCAACTGTTACATTTTCATATGATGGGTATGAAGGTATTTATGGCAGTTTTTTCTAACAAGAACAGTTCAAATAATCCCAGATGATGTACCCGTCACCATGCAATACACTGCGAAAAAATTAGTGCCAAAACATATGGGTGCGTGTGCATACTCCTTGCTACGTGCACGCAACTCGCACAACAATGAGTCACCACAGTTAAATGTCGAGTTGGAGATCAGGTCGGCAGTAGAAGTTGATTTATTTGATTATTTGTAGACATGTATACGCCGATACAGATGGATGATCTTTGAGACAAACAACCGTGGAGTCAGAATTGAAGTATGTCCTGTGGCTTAATTATGGCTGCTGCGGACACATTCATTACTTGCAAGCGCCGGCAATGATGCCCTATGGCCTTGCCCAAACACTTGACGCACTATGTGCATGACCTAAGTGGGCCTTGGGGTACCAAATAGACCGACGTAGTTATATTAGTGAGCTTATTATTTGGTGGATCTCAGAGCGTCCAGGCCGATGTCTTTATCAGCATATAAGCACAATGCTAGTGTCTGTTTTTACACGGTTAAATTAAGAAAGCAGTGAAAATACATATCTATACCATGTCACCCGTACACACAGAAATAAATTCTTAGTGGCCTTCTCATCACACTTTCCTGACCATCATGTTACAGTGGTATCGTCGCAAAGGAAGCAAAAAGAATCTTGCACGGCTCACAGTAATCACCAGTAACCATTTTCCCACCAACAGCGATCTCGAGTGAAAAAAAACTAGTAAATTACTCTCTGGCCATGTAAGATTGAATTTTTTATATTTTTAACTAGGTAATTTCCCCAAAAATATCACTAGCTAAGGGTACTTTAAACGCTGATATGATGTGAGAATATGCCTGTTTATTTTCTTCATAGTTATCACGCGTCACATATGAGGTAGGCCTATAATCACACAACACACGAGCACGTTTGATTGTGTGATTGTGTCTACGTGTTAACGTACTACATCACTGTTGCAGGCACGTCAATTGGTTGTAACAATGTTTAGGTTACGTGATGCACAATGGGATACATTTTTTGAATTTCATACCTACATATATAAAATGACGATTCATTCTCAAATATGGCAAAATATACAAACTGTCATGAGCGCTGGTTCTGGTCAGGCCGAAATGATTCTGGTCTGGATACAACGAGCCACTAAGCAGAGAATCATTGAATCCCAACCACAAAACACAATGTCATGTGAATTATGGTTTGTGTTTATGCCACAATGATTCTGTGGAATATTCTGTTTAAGTAGACAATAAACGACAGGCTTTTTATCAAAACAGAGGCCAGAAATTTATAGAAAAGCATACACCACAAACACTGCAATGCGCGGATGAATCAGTCTATTTTTCATGAAATGTAGTGCGGTACTATTGTGTGTCGTTTTGTTCAAAACCAGTTCCTAGTAGTCATTACCCTATTCTGCAGCCCGAACTATTTAATCTCCATTAGCTAACTTGTCACTATCTAACCTATATTCATATGGAAGTACTATTGTCGATATTGTACACTTTCTTCTGTAGAATTTTGGCATAGGCTGTATTGGCCCAAATAAATTAAAAGCCTGTAGCGGTAACTATAAATGAATACCTGTTAAAGAAAACATAATAACTAAATTTGTATGGTAAAGATTCGGATAAGAACAATTAGACTTACCCCTGAGAGATAATGTACCCCTTCTAACTGGATAGCTTATCTTAGTCGAACCACATGCCAGTGTATGGCTGAAGTAGAAACAACTGGGACATTATATTTAGTTGCAGTGATTGTAAAATAAACAGTTGCAGCTAGACCACCTGCACAAACCGAGGGAAACCATAACAAGTATTGCAACAGTGGACATCCTGCACCAGAAAGGTAAAACAAGCCCCATGATGACCCCTACTCTTCAGTTTGTTTCTAAACAATTAACTTCTATTTCACTGCCAACCCTGAGTCAATGTTAAACATAATGTGTCAGGTTTGTGACATTTGAGAGAATACTGTCAATTTTCAGTATTTTTTGTAGATTGAGTAAATGTACAATTAGTCATGTCAAAAAGATGAAAGTCATTAGCATTTATGTAAAAACCGTTATCAAAACAAACTTTCTCCTCAACATGATCTTTAAGAACAATTAGGCAAACTTGTAACTGTCCTTGGCCTCTGATTGTCACCGATAGCCCCCCCCCCCCACCCCACCCCCCGGGCGGGGGGGTTAACCTGACAGAAAACAGTTAAGCCTAAAGTGTCTGAAAATGAATATTAAAGCAGAATGATACCAAAAGATAAAATTAAGTAGCAAAACAGGCAGCGCTAAAATCTGCAAAAATATTCTAGCCAAACTATCTAATAATCTTTAGATATTAACAGTAAAATTTGTTAGGCAAGTCAAAAAAAAAAAAAAGTCATTAGTATTTGACCCAAGAGAATGCAATCAAAAGATAATATTTTTATCCAGCTACCAAGTACAATAAAGCAAGCTGGTAACTGTCGTAGGCCGTTGCTCGCTACCGATAGCGCCTAACAAAAAACAAGGTAGTTTAAACTGCCTGAAAGGTGAACATTAAACAGAATGGTGCCAAAAAATAAAATTAAACAGCAAAACAGGAGAGTCTAAAATCCCTAAAATTATTGAAGCCAAACTTTCTCACTATGTCTGGATATTTACAGGAAAAAAATTAGAAATATTTGATCAAAAGTACATCTTTAAATCTTCTTGAGTCAAATTTATTGTAAATTAATTCGGTTCTAGATGCAAAGTTCTGAAATATAGAAGAAATACGACTAAATGTCAAACATTGTGACAAAAATGTATCATATACTATAGTTTCTGATATATTACTGGCTGGGAAAGAATATTTAACCACTTCAAAGTTAAACTCTTCAATTTGGTGACAGACTTTAACACTAAACCTGTCATTGGCCATATGGGATACGGAACAGCAGACTTCATAGCCGTAACGCACATCTTTATTACCCTCCGAAGGGACCTATTATGGGGTAACATACTATCACTCATCCGTCATGTCAGCTCAAACTACTGATAGTACTACTGGTACTACAATTACTGATAAATATATCTAAAATGACAATGCTGATAAGGATAATAATACACGAAGTAAGAACTATACAAAAATGATACCAGGGAAAGTACAGCAAGAAAGATCTCAAAATAATATTAACTACCACGTCAAAATCATGATATAAACATGGTAATAAAATAAAACGAGATTCATTACCTCAAACATATCAGCCTCTATTTCGTGTTAATGGGGCAATATGAATATGGGTAGAACATATTTGAAATAACAGCACAAGTATTCTTTTGTTTTCC
>OZ026620.1:77943874-78011374 GCA_964020975.1 Hermodice carunculata | reverse complement strand
TATCACATACCGAACACAATCCTTCTACATAACGCCAAAATGAAATAAGAAAACAGTAGATAAGCAGGAGTATATGATACAAAAAGGAGTAGAAGTGACATATTTTCCGTGTGGTTCCGAACTAACACGTAGAATTTACGAATGAATGAATGAATGAATGAAGGAATAAAATAAACGAACAAATACATGCATAAATACATAATCACATTATTTAATCACTATTATCGCTTTTAAGGCTTCACCAGCCAAAAACATTATTCATCGGGTCACCAGTGCCACATCATTAAGCATATTTCATACCCTGAATTCCTGGTAACCTTTTATTTCATTATTTTTTCAAAATCAATCAATCTATCTATCTATCTATCTATCTATCTATCTATCTATCTATCTATCTATCTATCTATCTATCTATCTATCTATCTATCTATCTATCTATCTATCTATCTATCTATCTATCTATCCATCCATCCATCCATCCATCCATCCATCCATCCATCCATCCATCCATATATTTGTCTGTCTGTCTGTCTCTGTCTGTCTCTCTGTCGGTCTATCTAGCTACCGACCGACCGATCTATCTATCTATCTATCTATCTATCCATCCATCCATCCATCCATCCATCTATCTATCTATTCTGGCGGATGCTTGGCTATAATTTTTATTGGTAAAGACAGCATACTGAATTTAAAGAATGTCAGCACGTGAATTTATTTGGCGCCGTGGATATGGAAGTTCGCCATTTTCGGCTAGGCAGTAGGTACCGAAGGTTGCTTGTTCGAGATCCAGCCGTTCCGTTGGAACAAAACAATTTTACTTTCGCTGCCCTGCTGATGCTGGGATATGTATGTATGTATGTTTGTATGTATGTATGTATGTATGTATGTATGTATGTATGTATGTATGTATGTATGTATGTATGTATGTATGTATGTTCCCCGATCTGGGATAATTCCGCCTGCAGTATTTGTACTGGATCTATTACAATGAACAGATCCATATCGATTATGGCATACACGTATACCTATCGCCATTGAACCATTCATTTTTAGGAATGGCGATTAGGTACAGTGGACGCGTGCTTTACCATTTTCGGCCACGTGGTTGGTGCTTAAGGTTGCTGGTTCAAGATCTAGCCACTCCATGGTCACAAGACAAATAGTAGCTGGTAAATAATACAACACAAGTTCATGCTCATATTCCTTCATTTTCCCTGGCATTTCCTGCGGTATTGAACTGTATGGTACAACTTCCAAATCAAATATAAACAAACTACAGACTATTAAAAATAATCCACTGAAAATTTGTTTAAACCAGCAGCCAAGAACCTCTACAAACGATATACACAGCACGCAAATGTATTTTAAGTCCACAAAGTTGATCCACAAAGAGAAAAATGCCAAGTTATCCTCCCTTTTCAATTATTGTTTTACAATCAACAACCAAATATATCAAAACCATAAACGACAAAATGCAAATTGCCATATTCCACGGATACATTCAACCTATGGTCACAATATGACTCAGTTTATGGGTCCATTCCTTTGGAACAAACTCCCTCAAAATTTGAGAGTTATTGACAATAACACAAGATTTAAAAGACAACTGAAACAATTCTTACTATCATACCAGTAAACCTCATCTGAAATCCACTTTCTATATATACTTTGATTTGGCAGTTAGTGTCAACCCTGCTATATAGATGATATAAATCATAAATAGCAAGTTATAACATGCATTTTGAATTGAATTATACCAGGGAGCCCATGGTTATTTTGATGTGTTAATACATGTTTTATATTTAACTTTTTTGATCTCAGGTACATCATATACATGTAGTATTATGATTATTGTACACATGAACAGTTAGATATGTGGTTAAGCTAGCCTTTTTGATATCTCACTCTGTGATCTCAGACACCATGATTATCGTACATAATATGAACAGTTTAAGTATCTGGTAAAGCTGGCAGGTTTTATATCTTACTTCATGCTGTCAGACAGCATAATTATTGTACATATGAACAGGTAAGTATTTTGTAAAGTCAGCCTACCTTTCTTCCTTTATTTCTTTCATTTCTGGGTCATTGATTGTATGTATGTGCATTAGACGCCCAGCTAGATGAACACGCACCCCTCTGGAGCCCTTTTGCCATTGTTACCTGTCATTTATGTATGTCTTTGTGAAAATAAAGTTCATTCATTCATTAGTATAGGTCCATGGACTGATACACTGATGAGACAATGTTACTGTACTGTAGCCTGGTATATTTCATGTGGCGAATTTGTCAAATTTGTCTCCTGCCTGATGAGGCCAAGGCCGCTATGCATCGCGTTCATTCACTTCTTAATCTTTGTATTGAAAGCATTTTCTTCTAGAATCGACCCACAGACGCCCACCAATAGAGGGCCTTTATAGAAAAAAACGAATACGAACTCTGCTAAAGGCCACCCGTAGGCTTTCTAGCCCCCACGTCGGAGAGTTGGAAAGACAAAACGAGGGTGGGGGTGTAGCTTTTCTGCATAACAGAGGCCACTGTCACCTGACCATGGCCACTGATGAAGCTTCTGTCCACAGCCGATTTCCTGACGGAATAAGACGCTACTACAGAAAATCAGTGTAGTGCTACGTCAAGTGAACAATAGGGGTGGTGTACTCTCAAGAACGGCAGCACTTATAACCTTTAACATATAAAATCTGCATGTTGCCGAAAAGACAAAACGTCCATCCCCATAGTAAAACTGTAGTTATACCCAGAAGCGCGCTCCTTATTCCTTGGCAAAATTGAGCGACTTATCATAGTGAGCATGGTGAGGTGATAATCATATATGATCACAAACTTCCGTTCATATTTTTCAGTCCTCAATTCGCATGTGAAATTACCCGGGGACCATAAATAATTAGCTGGGTCTTCTCTCTCCTTAGTGCCTACACAAAAACACGCACTGGGCCTAATCACTATTTTTCTGGCAAAGGGAGGTAAATAATAAGTCCAACAAATACAATTTGCTGCATGAAAAGCATATATTATACCACTTCCGATGTTTTTATTTTTTTTTTCAAAATGTATTGTGTCATACTTTATGGAGCAAAAACAAAAATACGAAGCTAATGTTCTCGTAAATAAGCCATTGGTTGCTGGAGTCTCAATTAGTGACATGCCAGACACGCTCCTGTGCGATAAAACTGACCGGATACTTTGAAGAAGCAATATGCAAAATATATGCGTGATAAGTATAAAGTGAAGGATTTATTCATTGAACATTTGTAGTAAACAATACGCTGTATACATGCATGACGGGACTTTGTTAGAATAAGCATCAATAAATAATATAAATATGCTGCCTTGAAGTGCGTGTGGTAGATTGTAGTCCTGTGCTCCGAAGGATGGTTTTTGCAACTCACACAAAAGCCCTGATGGCACGAGTTTATTAGTTCTAGCGATAGAGTAGCAAAGTACGTCCAACTGGGCTGGACAAACTGGTTGTACATTGCTGCAGTGTCGATGACGGCCTGGACAATGGAACAGACCCCAAATTAAGCCAAGTTTGTTAGTGTTGTAAAATGAAAATTACTCCGTGCAAGGGAGACCAAGGCAGCAGATACCTCATGTTGTAACAATTTCCACATGTGGAAAAGATAAGTTTTGGTTTTATTTCAATTATGTTTTTGAAAGACAATTAACAAATATTAGAAATGTGGGACGAAACAAGCCAATCTGACGTCCTGAAAATTAAATGGCCCAAACTTCATCACAATGTCGGAGTATTTGCAATGGAATTTATACAATATTTCATGAAGCAAGCGCATTTCATTACATCCTCTTCAGTTAGGTTTGTTATAGACAGATATCACTATCAATACAATAATTTTCATTTCTTGTATCCAACACTTCCCTTTTTCCTAAGCAGAGTACACATATATGAACACCAAAACCTCGCTATCAGTTAAGTTTTATTTTTGTTTCTTCTAATTCAATTCAGTTAAATTTATTAGGAAAACTACCCTTTAACAACGGGTGCACTTTGAACCGGAGTAAGCTCACGATGCGTCCAAGTTACATCAGTACAAGAGTAAAATATAAAATATAAAAGTGAGAGTTTAGACAAATGAACATACTAAAATCCTTTGCTATAAACAAATGGGGAGATTTTGGCCAGTCTGTTACCATTATGCCCGAGGACTGCTGCGTAAGCACCATGCTTCCAGTAAGTAGCTTTTACAAGCCTCGTCAAAAACGTCATTAGCACCATTAGATAATAGTAAATGCAGTGATCCTAGGAATATGAGAGATTTTCGGAATAAGGATGGCGAGCAGAACTGGGACCATACCTGAATGTTACCTGTATTGGCCAGATCAGACTGTAGTTTATGGAAATATTTGATCCCCATATGTCTTGACTCTGGCCGTGTGAAAAGAAAATGTTGGAAGTTTTCTTTACCATTGCAGCATAGCTTCCAGATGCCATCGTTAGATATGCCCCATCGCATCAAGTCACTCTGTAAACCTAAACAACACGTTCTAGCTTTAATTTTCAATCTTGTTCCCTCGAAATTATTCATGCTTAGTAAATATTTCTCCCGAGTGGTGGAATTCTTGAGATGTTTATTGAGTGACAGGATGCGCTTATTATTAATATCCTGAAAGAATTCTTGTTGAAATAGGCTCAGTCTTAGTCTCTGATAAACTCCGGGCAAATTGATTATCTTTCGCACTATCCAGGCCTACCTCTGTCAAGATCGTATGCATTTCCTTGACGTACGGCCAAACACTTGGCTTATTATCCACGAAATTTTGTTCCATGTTTGAAAAAACACCCTTTTACATAGACGGGAAGTATCAAATTCATATTTTAAATGATGAAAATATTTACTTCTTTGCTTGTCTAAAATTATCCGCAAAGGTAACCATCCAAAGTCGCCGATGGTAGCGGATAATGCAGGCTTTGCCTGAATACGCAGAATTGCCCACGCTACCGAATATTGTATAGAATTAAGAATCGAAACACCTTCTTTCGTGTTGTTTAACTACACTTCTAACCATGCGACAGCGCTGGTGATATGACGTGCTCCCAAAGACTATTCCCAAAGGAGACTCTTATTTAAATTTTCGGTAGAGGCGAGAATACTACACAAATAGCCTTTAAGGGGCAGTGCCTTCGGCTTGAAGTTGGTTTTAACATGCCCTGTATCCGATAATGATTGGCAAAACTATGTGTCTAGCTTACCAAATCACATCTCTTGGCAATCGATGTGTACAACATACTGACGTACTTGCTATCTGTTCCTACCTGTATTTACGTGTTTTGTATGTGGTCATCACGCCCGTCATGGCGATTGATATGCGTTTTTGCAATCATCAGAAGCGGCAAATTGCATTTGGGGCCAAGCGGATGTATTTTCTGTTATTTGTTTTTTTAGAACTGACATAAGGTACTTGTTGTCAGTTCGTATATTGGCGTCATTGACACCGCAACTCCTTGTGTTGATATTTTGGATCGTAATCTGCGCACGGGTTTGCTGTTTGCCAACTATATAATTATTCGATAAAGTAGTGTCTTGTTTATACTTGTAGCTACATATTATGTGTTTTGTAGTATTCAAAAGTATTCATATTTAATCCGTCGATGTATTACATTTATAACGTATATATATATATATATATATATATATATATATATATATATATATATATATATATATATATATATATATATATATATATATATATATATATATATATACGTAGCATTGCTTATACATATTGTATGTTGCTTTTCCCACCTTTCTTTGCGTTTTGGAGATTCAAGATTGTATATCAAATTACGGCCTCTCAATGTGCTCTCCTATTGCATATACTGCAACAGTGTGAGTTTTCATATTCGTGGCATTCTTTCTTTGCAAACATATGTTGTGAAGTATATAAGTCGATATGTTTTTAATGAACTTTCTACATTCAGGTGTTACGTCTATTTACATTAATTGCTATACATGTATTAAGACTGGTGAGAATTGGTTACGACACCTTGTGTCATGATGTACTGTGTGTATTAAATTGCATATCTTGCACCACATGCACAGCATTATTAACTTTCAGTTCGACTATGTATAACAAACTGGTCTGCATATGCTCAGGTGCGGTATATATTTACGCACCAATGGTATTTTGTTTTCTCGGTGACCTGTTTTGTGATGATAATCAAGGGTCATGTATGAATTCCGACATCATATATTTTCCACTGCACGAAAGATGTGTTGTTTTTGTACGGTGTGCACTTGCATTTCTTCTATCTTTCGATACCGTGTGGCTGCGACACGTCCTGTTTACAAAATTTCTTGTTTGCTGTACATAAATATTTATACGTGGCATTTCATTGCAAACGATATTCTGTACTAGCTGCCTTCACTTCCTGTGTACAGCCGTCCCAGATACTACAGTCTCAAATATACACTTCCCATGTACATGTCATCCTATTACGTTTCTCATAATTTCTTTATTGCTTAATCTGTGGCCAGCTTGCATTTTTCTAAATAGCTATCCCGGTACGTATAGTCAGACCTTGTTTGTAATTTACACTTATTATTCATATGAGATCAGTCTTCTTATTTTGCTCGCAGGTGATATTCATCTTTATCCTGGTCCGGAAAGCGCCATTCGTGACATTAAATTATTTCATTTATATATAAGAAGTCTAAACAAAGATAAATTAAGGCACATTCGTGCGGATATCGCGAATGAATTTGACACAAAAGCATTGTCCGAAACATTTCTCACTGACTGAACACCGGACGATCGACTTTTTTTGCAAGGCTTTCACGGTATATTGCGTAGGGATCGTTCGCATGGTCCTGGTGGCGGTGTGGCCTTATCTCCTGATGTAGAACTGCTTTGGGCTGAAAGATAGGTACTTATTAATAAATTCCTTCCAGATGTGGTGTACAGACCCCCAAATGCAAGTAGTTCCTTCTGGGATCATTTTGAAGATAGGGATCGATCTGGTATTTATTAATCCAGTATCCGGAATATTGTTATAACCTGTGATCTTAATTCCGATTCCATTATTTCTTCTGGTCGTAAATTAGAAGACTTTACCGCTAATATACTCTCCCTACATATTGACGAGCCTACACGAATTACCAAAAATACGGGAACCTGTTTCGACCAATTTATTTCAAATATTCCTAAATTTTTATCTAAACATAGAGTGTCTCCTCCACTAGTTAACTGCGGCCATTGTATTATTTCAATCAACATTAAATTTCAATGCGAAAAGGATCATGTATACGTGAGACACATTTGGAATTTGAAGAAAGCAGATTTTAATAAATTTAGAAATCACCTGGATAGTGTCAATTGGGAAGGTTGTTTCGAGTCCAATGATGTAGATAGGTGCTGTCTGGCCTGGTCGGAACCTTCTTCTTCTTCTTCTTTTTTTTTTTTTTTTTGTTTTTTTTGTTTTTTTTCACAAGCGGCATGGCACTGTATTCCAAATAAAGATGTAACAATCCGACTTCAGGATCTTTCGTGGCACAATTCTACACTTCGCTTTTTAAACGCAGAGTCATGAGGGCACATACAAAGGTCAAATCTAAATCACGACGTGGGCAACTGCTGCCGACTCCAGAAAGTGTTGCTGCATGGGCTAAATACAAGGAACTTCGCAATACCTATCAACAAAAATTCTCGCTGAGTGTGAATTTAATTAAAAATCTTTGTGAATCCCTGGCTAATGGTCCAAGGGACAAAAAAGCATGGTGGCGGACAATTAACCATTTCATGAAAGGCAATCAATCTGCTACAATACTGTCACTACTGATTAAGGATAAGCATGTAATCGATAGCCTGTCCAAAGCGGAGTCTTTCAACGATTTTTTTTCAGGGTCAATGCAATATTGATTCTTCAATCGCACCTAATCTGCCACAGCCCGAGTTACTTTACAATACCTTAAATGAAATGGTAATAGCTGAAAGTGAAGTACTTTATATTCTAAAATCACTGGATATCACGAAGGCCACTGGTCCAGACAATATTGGCCCCAAACTATTCCGTGAAGCCGCACCTTCAATTTATAAACCTCTCCCCAAATCGTTCAATCTATCTCTGCAGAATAACATTTTTCCTTCTGAGTGAAAAAAGGCCAATGTTTGTCCTCTATACAAAAAAAGCAAAACAAGTTCATGTAACAATTACAGGCCTATATCTTTGCTTAGCTGTACAGGAAACGTCATGGAGAAAATTGTATTTAAACACGTTTTTAACTTCTTTAGAGACAACTTGATTATAAGCGCAAATCAATCTGGGTTTATACCCGGGGACTCCACTCTTAATCAGCTACTTTCTTTTATCATGCATTATGCTTGGCTGTTGATTTACAGGAGGAGGTTAGACTTTTTTTTTCTTTTTTTTTTTAGATATAAGCAAGGCATTCGACAAAGTTTGGCATCAGGGTTTACTGCATAAGTTAGCCAAAAGCGGTATAACTGGACATATTCTTCCGTGGTTCAGTGATTACCTTTCTAACCGAACACAATATGTAGTTATCAATGGCCAAAGATCTAACTGGGGAAAATTTAATGCTGGCGTTCCCCAACGTTCAGTTCTTGGACCACTTCTTTTCTTATTATACATAAACGACATTGTAAACATAGTCGAATATGAAGCCAAGCTTTTTGCCGACGATACCTCCCTGTACCTTACAGTTGACCATCCCATAGCAGCCGCTACATCATTAAATTCAGATCTTTCTTCAGTTTTCGAATGGTCAAATGACTGGTTAGCATCCTTTAACGCGTCAAAGACAGATGCTATGATTATTTCTAAGAAGCAACAAACAGTAAATCACCCCCACTTTTATTCCAAGGACACCAATTGAAATATGTCAGCAGCCATAAGCATTTGGGTTTGACAATAAAAGCCGATCTCAAATGGAACGAACATATTAACCAAATTGCCTTGAAAGCAACAAAGGAATTGAATATCGTGAAATCTCTACAGTACGTTTTGCACCGCAACACCTTCTACCGGTATTAATACGCTTTTCAACATCACCCTTATCACCAAAATCATTGGAGAAAACGACACTTAAAATCTCTCAAGTATTTACGTGTAGAAATTGATCGTCTTCGAGGTATAACTTTGTCTCTCTTACTGGAAGACCTTCTCCATAGGTCAAACACTTACTCTTATTAGGATTGAATGTGAACCCCATATTTGGGCATATCTGTGGCCCGTACCAATAATGCATTGTAACCCTTAAGCTGTTGTACTCAAAAGCGTAATGTCAGTGTATGCACAATAGTGTAGCTTACTGTCTCGACCATGACTCCACGATCAGCTTGATATTTTTGACGCAAATCATAAATAAATATATGGAAAATTACCACGGAGAGTATACTTCTCTGACGTGTACATCTTCTTGCCAAAAATATATGCGACAAAAGGACCTATCCACTTGATTACAGCACGCGTATTACTATACCGCACGCAAAATAGCATCCAGCATGAGATAAGAAATATTTCTTTTAATTTTTAAATCAGACCAGCTGCAGGGGGCCAGATTTTGTCAGAGAATTTCTCTGCATCTAGACTTCCAAATGTGTATCGGAGAATTTTTATAATCGCAATAAGCTATAACATCGCAGGCTTCTGCCTTCCCGAAATCCGCATTGAGTGCTACTAACGTCACCATCAGATAAAATTACACATTCAAACATTGCAAACATCATGACGGTATAACGTAGCCTTTTTGATGAAAGGCGCTATTATTTCCAATGTGAGCAGAAACTGGAGAATATTGTTAGAAAGTAGTAATGAAAGTAAGTGTTTGCAAGTATATTACGTAATGTCACTTTCACTATAATCAAAATGTTCCGCATACCTCTATCAAACCTAGGTGAGCGCGGCGACTTTGTAACCTCACGTGAAGTCCCTTGATGTCTAGCATGATAACTCCCCACATTCTTCTGCATCGTTTTGTGTGTATCAGTCAGACCAAGGAGGCCATACTCTCATGGCTCAGACTAATAGTTTTGCTCGTAACGTTATCATAATATATGTAGCAAATTGCTGTTCTCGTAAACACGAGTTTATTAGGTTACCTTACTGCTTTTTAAAGAATTCTTTTCTAAAATAATGTCATTCTTTATGGACAGGGTCATGCCTAGCAAAATGTTTTTCTTGGTTCCAATAAAATATATCGATCTTTGTCTAAAATACTAGTTGGGTAGGAAGAGGGGGTCCCCATGTACCCTATTGATACATTTTTAAACTTACATATTCTTAACCCTCAATGTGTATAGTTAACGATTTTTGATGTTCCCAAGTCGAGATTTTGTCCCATGAGTCTCTTTGGCGGTCATTTTGGTGGCCATATTGGATTTTCGATAAAAGTAGGTCTTAATCATAACTTTTGAATGAGACATTGTATAGAGACAAATGAACCCATTTTTCTGTGCAACCTTGCCATGGAGAGTTGATACAGGTGGTAACCTTTATGATTTGAACAAGCTTTATAAATTTAAACTAAACAAAACATGAAATATTTTAGAAATGTTGCCAAAATCCTGCATAGGGACGTCTGTTTCCTCTTTAACTAGAGGGGGCAATAATAACTTGCTTTTAGGCAAACATTTTAGACTAGAGGGACCTAGCGACAAGGTGCTTCTGCCTCATTCAGAGCCATCATTAATAATACTTTGTTATGCTAACGCTTACAGCTTAGGCTATGCCTACTCCATATAAGTGGATGGGAAAGAGCCAACCGGATGACCAGAATAGCATCACATGACCGTGCAAGATTTCACGTATCACGCACGGCTCAGCCCCAAACCCACTACCCCAAACCAAAATCTTCATGGAAGTAGGTGGGAGCTACTTTATGATCCATTGTCGTTTCCTACTGTAAGGTTGGCAATTCCCACGCTACAAATAACGATATTTTTTTAAAGATATTGAAGCTTCAATACCAATCAATCTTACTTCCTGTTGTCAGCGTGGTAATTATGACTGCAAAGTCATTGCTATATCACGCTTTTCTTTTGAGCATAGAAGGTTACATTTCTTCCGCCGACTTCTTAACCTGTCTTTGACCTTTTTTTAGGTAAAAATGTAAAAAATATATTGAAATATAGAATGTTAATATGATATAATGGGAATCTATCATGCGTAAAAACGGTCAGATTCCAATTTGGTTAAGGATAAAGCACATGTAGCCAGCAATGAACAACAGAGGATAAATTGGTTAGATATAGAGAGTAGAGTAAATCAAAAAAAGTGGAACAGCGTGCATAAAATAGTCTACATTAGGTCTCCACAATACCTGATTAAGAAGTTTGAAAAGTATGCAAACCGAAGTAGATACTAAAAACGATTTCCCAAATACCAAACAAATACGGGACAGAGTACATTAACGTTGGCTGGAATAAAACAGTGGAATGACTAGCGTACTCATTTTCGAAAAACAAATCACAATTTATTCAAAACCACAGTAAAGCGATACCTTTTTAACAAAATGTGCCTTGAAGGAAACAAACCATGCCTCTTTTATTGAATCACAACCACTCCACCCCTTTTATGGAAGATAAGTCAAGGAGGATAATAGGGACTTCTTATACAACCATGCTAGTGCGTTGTAGGGTATCGTGACACACGTATAATGCCTGGAATCTTTTATTTATATTGAAAGGCGAATACCTTCACTTATACCTGACGCTGTGCATGTTTCTTTATATATATATATATATAGAGAGAGAGAGAGAGAGAGAGAGAGAGAGAGAGACAGACAGACAGACAGACAGAGAGAGACACAGAGAGAGAGAGAGAGAGACAGAGAGAGAGAGACAGAGAGAGAGAGACAGAGAGAGAGAGAGACAGAGAGAGCTATTTTAATTTATGTGTATATGTTATCCAGAAATGCCGTTCAGGGCTACCATGGAAATAAGTTGTTAAAACTTTCTGGTGCCACTGTGGGTCCTTTTTAACACTAATTGTGTATATTACACCCAATGTTACATAATGTACCTGAATCAAATCAATTTAAATTAAATCAAATCTAAAGGTGAGTAGTTGCGAAACTCTGCAGGAAGGGCATCCGAGGCCGTCGTCCCGCCCAAACGAGGTTAGGGTGGGACTACGGGTCTTTGATGCCCTTCTGTGCAGAGTTTAGCATCTGCTCACCTTCGAACATGATGCATTCTCTAAACCCTTTTGCCTTCTACCATTTATCAACGATATGATTTTGCATCGGGATTTGCACATTCGTAACAATACAGATTTTACGGGGCGCCAACATTGCGTAATAATCCAAAGTATACTCCATAGCATCAATCACACTAATAAAAATTTCAGTTGGTTCCATAGGGGGGTGATACAAATATGGCATATGAACAGACATCAATAATATTTGCACGATAGAAACAGAAATATCAGTCACCGCCACAGCCGGAGCTCGATTGCTGTGCAGCTCATAAAAGCTAAAGCAGTCTTTTTGTTTACAGAACATAGCTGCGCCTAAATATGGGCGACCGGTATGTGTAGCGTCTATATAAACCATGTCACCTTTGGCGTATACTACGAATTGATGATTCTATGAGCATTATAAAACAGTTTGGATATTTTTATTGAGCCCTTTTGTCACTTTTTAATGCACGACTTACTATAAGATAAAGCAGAAGATTAAAACATGTAATGATGTTTGTACTCCTATGTAGAATTTCAGTTACAAAGCCCCATTGAATTATGACTACTCCAAAGAAAACTTTTTGTATATTGTATTACTGTGCAGTTATACATGTCAACAGGCACACCTCAAAGAAGTGATACCTCCTCATATGGGACACTTTTTCCGCGAACCAAATATCTTAAAGTCATTTTTATATTAACATTACCTCAGCAAATAAAGGGGACACCTTTTTATTGTGTAATAGGGACAGTATTCACAGTCCAAATGGAAATTTTACCTCTCAAATTGGGACAGCCTGTACTTCCCCTCATCGAGTAAGTGTAACAGTTTGTTCACAAATCTACTACAGGAAAAACAGCTCCCTGGTTTACTGTTTCAATCATTTTTGTACACAGCTGCTTCCCCAACCTGAATACACTTGTCAATCCACATTCACAGGTCAAATTTGATCTGACACTTACAAGGCATGCTAACTGTGCATTGGGATTCCCCTGAAACGCTTTGATCAGTGCACCAATGCTTAATCAGGATCAAGGGCTAATGAGATGAAAGCAGCACTTTCAGTTGGCAATTTATTCCTCTCAGAGTAACCCAAAGCCTAAAACAAATGCAATTAACTTGTAAAATGGTAGATTTTTGTCCATCTCTACATCATGTTAGCACCTTCTTCATTTAAGGTAAATATAGGTATACACATGTGTCAAATATGGTCAATCTAAGCTTGTTTCATTTAACACTAATGTACATGTTCATCTATGCCCAATTAGTACTTCAAGTGCCGCACTTTGACAATGGAAACACCTTGCTAATAGGGACATTATTCCTCACTCCAAACGGTGTCCCTATTAGACAGGTATCACTGTACTTATTAAGATATTGTCTATATGCAGTTAAACGTACCGTTACATCAATCAGCTACTGTCTCATTTTGATGCGCCTAGCAGTTTTCTTCTTTTTTTAGACATTCTCTATGTAAGTTAGTAATCCCAAACAAAATGGGTATAAATGCGTCTTTATGCAATACCTTTAAATCAAAATTATTGTAAAGTATATCTTCATGTAAACCTACAACTCTGTTTGTATTGTCTTCATGTGGTACATGAACACCGTTAATCAAGGATTATTTACACCAATCAATTTTTAAACATCGACGTGATTTTTCTTTTTCTTTTTTTTTTTTTTTTTTTCTGCAAACAAGCTCAACATCGCTAGCAGTTTTATTGATATTTTTATCACAATTCTTTGTTAGAGATCTTTTGAATCACTGAGAATTTCAGGTAGATTTAGAGTATCAGTGAAACAAGTTTTCATTTTGGTATTTACCCGTAAAATTTATTTTTAATCGTAATCCTGTACTTTTCTTCATTAAAATTTTACTGATGTATTCTATATAATAATTAGATCTCCTGTGAAGATATGTTTGCGATTGGAGTCCACAAATTTGGAAAATGCATTATTACTCCCACAATCTATTTTTTTACATTGACAATGTTTTCAATTCATGTATTCTGGATTTGAGCACGGGTGAAAATTTATAATACCAGCCTGTCCACACCGTACTATTTTATGTAAAAAATACGTAATTTTTGAGTTAGAGTCCACAAGAGACACGTCTCACAGACACTTTAATGAAATATTTGCAAACAAACCATTGTTCTAATATTCTATCATATTTATTTGGCTGCCAACAGCCTTCAGTCAACTAGAGAACATGATATCAGGTTGCCGTGTAAGATTTTCATCTTAAATTTTATCAATAACTCAGTTGTACCGTGTTTGTCTACCTGTTCTTTGATTGAGGTCGCTGCGTTGGTCAATGATCAAACTAGACATCGTATTCAAAGGTCATAACTCTTTTGTCGTATGGAATTGTGCATTTTTGTTTCCTCCATCTCTTGATTGCACTATCTGATATGCTTGCAATGCGATCGGTTCTGTTATTTCTCTGTGGCGTGTGTGTGAATGTTTTACCATGCTCTCACCTGAGAAATGCTGCGGTTAGTGTGGTTGTCGTTAATGATTGGCTTAAAGTTTTTGATAACGTGTAGTTCTACTCGAGAAGTCTGGACTTTCTGCACGCGAGGTCTCGAATGGGTCCATGGACCTGGTAAATTCAAGGCAGTTGATCCATTTGTTTAGAGCATGACATTTGACGCGCCTCGACCAATCGCTACTTGAACCGATCTAGACAAATGATTATATACTTTACTGCCCGTCCAGGAGGCATTGCAGGCGCAGCCTTAGACCCTGAATTGCCCTTGACCTCAACCTGATAAGTTTGATTAAGGGCAATTCTTGATCGATCCGTTGACGTGTTGGTATTGCCACCTGAACAAGAAACAAAGTCTATATTTTTATTGTGTACGGGTTTTATGTACAGTTGAACGTGTAAGTGTCTGGCTGTCGATCAGCAAAAAGAGGTTCGTGCTATCTTTCTTGATATTAGTAAAGTGTTTGATAAAGCTTGGCACTCTGGTCTATTATTTAAACTAAGGAAGGCTGGTATTGTAGGGAATCCCCATGATTGGTTTTCTGATTATGTCAATGATCGCTATCAATGTATTGTGGTCCAAAGTCAAATTTCCAGCTGGCAGAAAATAAATGCTGTCTTTCCGCAAGGTTCTGTGCTTGGAGCTCTTCTGTTTTAATATATATGTTTGAATGAAATAATTGACCTCGTCAGGTCGAATATAAAGCTGTTTGCTAATGACACTTCTCTGTACCTGAATATTGATAATCCAGCTACAGCAGCTGGATATATCAATTCGGATCCCTCTAATATTGATCATATGACTGGCTGATAACATTTAATGCTTTGAAAACGGACTCAATGCTTATTTCACGAAAATCTAATCTAACTGATCACCTCCCTTCCCACAGTCTTCCAGGGTCACGTGTTACAAGACGTTAACTATCACGAGCACCTTGGCCTAATCATTCTTTCAGATTTAAAATAGTCCGATCATATACCCCACGTTTGCAACAAATCAAGCAAACACATCAACATAATGAAGAATTTGAAATTCGGTCTGGATAGAAGAACTTCGGAAACTATTTAGATCCCTTTGATATGCCCAATTTTGGAATATGGTTTGGAGTGGTTGTACAGCTTATAATACTGAAAAACTAGAAAGTATTCAATTAGATGCCGCTCGTATTGTTACTGGTGCAATGTATGGAACCAGCAATGCTAAATTATACGAGGAAACCGGATGGTTGACTCTGGCTAAACGTAGGGAAATATCCAAATTGACTTTAATGTATAAACGTGTAAACAATCTCAATTCAATATGCTCCATCATTGATAGTGTGTCTATTCCAGGTGCTCAAACTCATCATACCTGTCAGAGGTTTGATATTCCTCATTTTGCTTGAACTGATTTTTTTGATACATCATTTTTCCTTCTACAGCCAGGCTCTGGAACCAACTTCCACTCGATACTCGGAATTCTCCTTTATTACAGATAAATAAATCCAAAATAATCCAAAAAAATCCCTGGTCCAATAAATTCCAGGAACTTTTAACATTGGCGATAGATTCCTTTTAGTTCAACACACGCGCCTCCGTCTAGATGCAAGCCAATTTAATTTGCATTTATTTAAAATTGGTGTAAAGGATTCTACAAAATGTTCTTGCGACTCACCTAGGGAAGATACATGGCATTATTTCTTTATCTGTCCCTCACATGTTGCCCCAGGATCAGCTTTGTGTGACTCAATTTTTCGTTTTGCACCATTTACCTTACAAACAGTATTATATGGCTCTCGCGAAGCTTCACTTTTATTGATATCTCCAGCCGCTGTAGCTGGATTATCAATATTCAGGTACAGAGAACGTGCCACAGTAACCGCTTGGCTCTTAACAGGGGAAAACTGTCCATTATCATATTATTTAGCATAAGTGACCACCAGGCAATAGGACAAAGATGTTTAATCCCCCTTTTCTGTCATTTCATGTACTAGGGGAGAAGACCTGTGCAATGTGCAAGCAGGTGAACACCACGAGCATAGATTCAAATTACTACAATTTGATTGATGCCGTGTACGATCTGGGGACACATATGACCATGTGCGATTTGACGAGTTGTGGTTATCCAGTGAATTGACGGGTGAGAAGAGCAAATAAATATCATGCCAAACTCTCCTTTACCAGTCCATGCACAGACAAACAGATTAAAGTGTAACATTTTCAGGATTAACAACACAGAATACAAATTTTTGTTAAACACATTTTCCACCTTTCAAATTTTTCTCATTGGTTTGGGCTATGGCCGTTCATGGCATGACTATATAACTGGCGGCCTAACGTGTCTAATCATTCTGGCTTTGCCAGGAAAGAATGTGGTCCTATGTTTAAATCCTTTGCTTTCGAGGCTTCAACAAAGCGACGAATCGACGAACCCACTTTTTAAACCTCTCACCGGGCCCTGTAGAATAACAACGGGTCAAACCTGCCTCCTGTGAGGTTGCAATGCTTCGACATAAGACAGTTTGAATGTAATGTGCGCATTAACTATAATTATCGTTCACCTATGAAGCATACAATGTACCAGGTGCCTCACGCTGTGCGTCATTACATGAAATCACATTTAACTGCTGGGCACATATCTTACCGCAAATACATGAACACATATACCTCACGATAGGCCTTTGTGCCCTGTCGTTTTAGCCGTCATGTACATCGCGCTTCCTCTCCTTCGTCTTAACTTCCTCTTCATTTGATACAACACTGGGTTAAATGTAATGTGAATATATATATATATATATATATATATATATATATACATATATATTATATATATGTATAAATATGTATACATATATATATATATATATATATATATATATATATATATATATATATATATATATATATATATATACTGTAGTTCTAGAAATTTTCGCGCGTGTTTAATTTCGCGCAAACTCATTTTTTCTGAAATTACAAAATTTTCGCGCATTTTAGTTTCGCGCAATCCAATGCCAAACAATGTAGTGAAATACAATGCAACTTATTTTCGCGCATTTTAATTTCGCGCTTTAGGTGGTAGCGCGACAAGCGCGAAATTAAATCGAGCGCAAAATTTCTAGAACTACAGTATATATATATATATATATATATATATACTGAACCCCAATGAAAAGTATCCACATAAAAAAATTAACACATTAATTTTGTAAGTTACTAAGTACTGTGTGTGCATATATGCATGGTTTGGAGCCTACATCAGGGTCATTCAGGACAACTTTTTAACTTTTGCTGGGTTGTTACATAATGCATGTGACTTCTGTGCACCGAATATGGCTTCTGACCACCACTCCTATTGGATGGCTAAAATGACCTGATGTTTTCAGTGGCTTTAAAAAGGGATGTTCAGCCAAGAAAAAAGCCAGTGGTCTCAGGTGTGTTGAGGCGATCATGCCGCGTCTGAGCCAAGGTCAAAGACACCATGCTTTGGGGCTTGCAGAGGGTGGAGTCCCAATCACTCAAATCGCACAAAGAATGGGGTGTACTCGGCGCACCATCCAACGACTAATTGAACGGCAACAAGAAACTGGATCCGTAGATGATCGGCCTAGGCCTGGCCGAGAAAGAGTGACAACACCCGGCCAAGACCGTCACATCCGGCTGATGCACCTGCGAGACCGTTTCCGTACAGCAGCCCAAACAGCCCGTGAGGCTCAAGGGGTGAATCACCGTCCTGTCAGTAGTTCTACTGTGGAGAGGTGACTGAGGAGCAGTGGCCTAACAGCCAGAAGACCTTACAGGGGTAACCTGCTGACCCAACCCAGAAGAGAAAGACGACTGCAGTGGTGTAGAGCACACTCCAGGTGGACTCGCCAGCAGTGGAATACCGTCCTTTTTACTGACGAGTCCCGTTTTTGTGTCAGCAGAGCAGATGGCAGAGAACGTGTGTGGCGCCGGACTGGGGAGAGATATGCAGATGCCTGTGTCCGTCAGGCAGATCGATGGGGTGGACCCTCTGTCATGGTGTGGGCAGGCATCAGCAACCGCTACCGGACACCCCTAGTGGTCATTCAAGGGATCCTCAATGCTAGGCGGTACATTGATGAGGTGCTGGAGCCGCACATGGTCCCATTTATGGAGCAGCATCAAGATCTGGCGATCTTTCAGCACGACAATGCACGTGCACATTCTGCAAGATTAACAATGAACTTTCTCAATGAGAACAACATCAATGTCATGGAATGGCCAGCGTTCTCACCCGATCTGAGCCCTATTGAACATTTGTGGGATCAGTTAGGCCAAGGTATTCAACGGAGGACACCTAGGCCTACTACCCGAAACCAGCTGATCCAAGCTCTGCAGGAAGAATGGAGTAATGTTCCCCAACACTGAATTCAAACCCTGGTCAGCAGTATGCGCCGCAGATGTATAGCATGTGTTGATGCTCGAGGTGGCCACATCCCATATTGAACAGAAAAATTTGTGTGACTTTCAATTAGGGCAGTTAATGACATTTTTTGCCTGTAAGTGACGTTAATGTCGGTAGAGCGTGACATTATTTTTACGCCAGAAAAGTGAATGCTTTGTTAAGTTCTAAGCACGTCTAGGTATGAAATGTTTCAAGTATAAACAATAAAATACTTCAAAATTGGCATGTGGATACTTTTCATTGGGGTTCAGTATATATATATATATATATATGTATACATCATGAACATATTCCTCACGATCTCTGTGCCTCAGGTCACACCGGAGGATGATCTGCACTAATATATCTACCAGAATGGAGTTTTCTGCATTGTCCAATATTCTGTTGACTCCGGCAGCGACATGTGTTCTTTATGATAAGGGGACAATACATACATGGCGATGAACATAGATATTGCCTGAATAACCTTATGGTTTCCAAATGTACCATCACACAAAGTTTGTTACAAATAGTAATAGAAATACATTCCTGTAATGCCACAGCTTCGGAAGCAATATGCATAATCTGTAATTGAAGAAACCTTTCATACTCGTTTTCATTAAGATGATAAATTTTGTAATAAAACGTTACACGTCAAATGCACCTTTTTAATCTCGAACGGTTGATTTCATTAAGATGATTGCCCTCTGAATTAAGGCCTCCATATCAAATATGCTCTCATGTCTATCATAAACGTGAGAGCTACCATGCTGGGAAAATATGTTTCTATGCGGGTACCTTTTGATGTTGCATTTTTATACCTTATGGTACACTCATTTTGATATGTTTTATTTGTTCATTACACTGTCTTAATGTGTAACCTTATGTTTGATAATTGTGTGGTAAAATATCACAAGCTTTCTGTCACTGGCAGCGACCCGTGAAATGAAATGAACAGCGTCATGCTTGTTCGCAGTTTATCCCCAAAAAGTCCCCATTTCCAGTGAAACGACCTTGTCTGAACTCTTATACGTTCGTTTAATACTTACTTTAACATGTTTATATACTTCGAGTTGTGTGGTAGGAAGTCGTCTCAAAAAGGTACAATACACGATATATTTCAATAACAGATTCTGATCAAAATTATCTGAAAAAGGATTGTAGGGGGTCACATGGTCCACGTGTTGAAGGTTTGGCCAGGGTGCTAAGTTGATAAATTACCTAAATAGTGGCATCTTTATAGGTGGCCAAGACTTGAGTATCTAGGCTGGGAATTGTGGAGAATATTCAGACTTATAGGCTTTGTTGGGATGAAATTTATTTGATTTTATTTTCAGGAAAGAGTGAAATGTGTTATGCGTTTCGATTTATACAATAGACTATATTTGGGTTAGTTCTAAATTCGCCTAAAGGTGGTGCTGCCCATCCTGTTCATGGTTGACCGCCCACACCTAGGGATCACTTTCCATGACCCTCACTTTTTCTCCATTGATTAACATGGGGAACTAGCAGACATAAATTTAACCTCTCTATATGTTGCCAAATAAGCATTAAACTTTCATTATATCACAGCTGGGCCTATTTGAAAGAAATGTACTTCAGGTAGATTAGAAGAAGATAATTCAAAAAATCGTTCTCATATGCAGGGTGGAACTTCCAGGTTCACTATAATGTAATGAGATGTGCCTGCCCACCTGACGTCAAATGGCATGGGTTACTAGGTGTCAAAAACATGCATCATGGGAACGAAAGGCTGTGTGTCAAGATATCAAACCAACCAGACCCCCCCCCCCACACACACACTGAGACTAAAGGACGAGATATCATGCCAAAATTGACTTAGTAAACTCATTCCGTTATTTTGTTTCAGCATTATCCTCAAAAAATAAATAAATAAATGAAAAGTTGAGATGGTAACATGCCATATGCTTAGCCATATATCTATTTGTGAAAATAATTGAAGAAAAGGGCAGTTGCTGGTGAGCCATTAAACGCATTTGGTTCAAACTTATTTTATTTCTTGAAAGAAAAAACGATTGGGGAGCAGGCAACCTTTTTTTTTGTTTGTTTGTTTTTTGTTTTTTTGTTTTTGTTTTTTGTTTTTTTTTTTTTTTTTTTTTTGTTTTTGTTTTTTTTTTTTGTTTTTGTTTTTGTTTTTTTTTTGTTTGTTTTTTTTGTTTTTTGTTTCATTTTTGTTTTTTTGTTCTAAGAAATTAAATAATTTGAACAAAATACGCTTAGCGGCTCACCACCAACTTCTCTTTTCGTGTGTCATTTTCAAAATAGATATATGGTTAAGCTTTTACCCATGTAATGTCATTATTTGAGTCAAATGTACTTAATAAGTGAACGCAGTACCAAATGTTTACCAAAAAAAACATTCATCAAATAAGTAGCATAAGCAGAAGATACGTATATACATGTTTGAAATTCCCAACCAGGGGCAAAAAGCATTTCATATAATATCATATTAAGCAACTATATTCCATCCTAAAACTATTATATTAAAAGGACTGAAAACCCTTGCTCAAGCCAGTGCAAAGTGCCGTCGTGGGAGCAACTGACCCGCCTTCCCCAGTAGAAGCAGGAGAAAGGTTGCCTGGCGTAGCAGAAATTTAGATTATAAAGCCCTCCACGGACTGAACCCTCCATGGGTTATCATACAATAATCATAACCCAATACCTAGCTATAATTATAGACCATATATCATAAAAGTCCTCCACGGACAATAACACTTCTGGCACGCGATATATCTCCCTAGCCAGAGATCTCAGTGGCCTTGTTCCTCCCGCCTGTGCTCGGTACCCCGTCAAAGGCTGTTAATCCTGTTCAACCTCGTGTCGCAAGCAAATAGCAAAGCACCCTGTCTACGACGAAGCATCCGCGGTCCAGGAAAAACCCAAAGCCATTTGTCACTTGAACATCTGTCCGGCTCTGAATTATTTTTCTTTTAAACTATAATATATGACTACATAAGGCAAAGATGAATCGTTTCAAGGTTTGTGCAAAAACCTGTAGCCGACACTAATGCAGTATGCTACTCACAGGGAGGGCGTGACCATATCCTTGATTACAAACAGGACGCAGACATGATAATGACCAATGGGAGTGGTGGGAGGGGATGTAAAAACTTGTCAAGAAACAGGAATTTTGAATTTCAGATTTTTTTCCAAATGTGTCCACTCACTACGACGGAAAACGACAAACTGGCTTGGGTACGCTATTGTTACCTCATTCCTGACATACCAATAGGATGTGGGATTTTTATACCCGTTTAGCACTCAACCTTGGCCGACGACCATCCCATAGCCCATCGGTCAGAATATGCAAATTGTATGCGTGCGTGCTTTCCACAACCGTGGTCTGGTTTCGTTTTTACTCACAAAGCAGTTTTATTTTTACACAGAGGTATCACTTTGAGTTTTTGTTATTTTGGAACATCTCTGTTTTGGTAGCATTATTGGTATGCGATCTTTTATACAGGGAATAATGATTAATTGCTTCAGAACACTGGTTATGTTACCTGAAATTTATGATGGTTCCACACATTTTTCGCTAGCAAACATGACAAATGTAAAGTATTAAATTATAATTCGTAAAGTAAAATTTTGCCAGCAGCATATGCAACGTCTTGCCCGTTTTGATAAGGTGTATAAAGCAAAGTAAAGTTAAAACACAAGTTGAGTTATATCATCAGTACAATTATTAATTTATATTTTCAAACAGGTAAATCCGACAGACGGGTTTAGAATGAAGAAAACTAAGCCTCCAGTACATGAATACGTTAAACTGTTCAATACCATAATCAGTTTCGGATTTTAACTTGTACTAATTTGGGGCACTCGAAAAGATGAAATATTGAATATCTTTAAAATTACTGTAGATGGAGGTGTCATTTCAAATTTAATTGAAGGCGTTGTTCTAAAATGCATACAATAAAACATAAACAAAAGTTGTAGTATTTAAATTTAAATTTGGAAGGCACACAAGCACATTTGCTCTGAAGCAAGTCTCCTTTTCTACTTCTTTTAACCAGATCTTGGTAGCATATAAAATGACAGATTTATGTTTTTAGCATTTTTGTGTCTTACTGAGTTTCATTCTGTATATATTTTATTTTAATTGTTCGCTACTGTAAATACTCAAATCATGTGTCCAGCAGCTGTTTTTCATATTATGTTGAACTATTAAAATTGTATCTGCCATGATATCTTGCAACATTTAGAACCAGTACGTTGTGATTACTGTGAATTCAGTACGTTATACTTACTGACTAATGGTGTTTTTTGTTGTTGTTGTTGTTGTTGTTGTTGTTGTTGTTGTTGTTGTTGTTGTTGTTGTACATCTTAGTACAGGTTCCTTATCTTTGCAGCCAAGGTGGCATCAATTTAACTGTTAAGAAAATGTTAAGAAATTGTACGTGTTACCACTACCCATTCTCTTGGAAGTTGCTGGCAATAAATTTCAAGCTGGCCTGGAAGGGGCCAATATGGGTCTTCTCATTCCTTCGCCTTGCAAGGGCAGTAAAACATAGCTGTAATAAATACCCTGCTCAGCATAAAAAAAGGGTTTCCCCTATCTTTTTCTTTTTGGGGAGGGGGGTGCTTCTCTTAATAATATTAACACTGGTGAAAATATCCCAATGATCAAGAACAATTGTATACAATTATACTGCTTTAGACTTACTTGCACAGATCTTGCAAAGCCTTTTTTGTGTGCAGTTTGCATCTGGTTTTGTTGTGTAGAAGATACTTGCAACTATGCTCATTAATTTTATTAGAAGAGTATGTGCTCTTTAATCTTATTCTTTCTCCTCGCAGTTATGAGCGGACCTTAATACTTTTTTTATGTTTTGCTTTCGAGTTTGACTTCTACACTTTTGTAACAAACGGATAATTGTCCGTCTCGTAGACATGAGAATGTAAAAGAAAGCAAAGATCATGCAATGCTATGCTGTTGTTGTCAGTTATTTTGACATTTGTTCTGAATTATTTATATGAATTTTATAAAATTGCACTTTTGCAGTTCAAATATTTAAAATTGTACTTAATTGTTCATATCCATAAATATATATATATATATGCCAAGCGCGTAAAGTCAAGTTAATTACATTGAGGTGTAAACTTGATCCACATAAACACAGTTCAGATATAAGCTACGTGAATTAGTTTTGTTGGTAGCGGCACGGAAAAAGCTTCCCATGACTTGAGCACATAGTGACGACCAAAAAAACCTGGCTGAAGTACAGCAGTAAAAAAGGAAGGGAAAAGAAGATGCCGCTAAAGGAAACAAGTTGGAATGATGTGAGTTCTGACGTTCAATAAATGTTGGGCTATTGTCGCGCTACTAATTCGTGAAGCTCCGTGCCAACCGCATTTGAGTTGGCGTGTACCATGCGCGCTTAAACGTACATGTAATTAAATCCATAAATTGGTTGCAAGACTGTCATATGTGAGCACGTGGCATACTTCGTCTGAAAATCATTTCATTTGAAACTGTGGGTCGGCAGCATCATATTAATATGCACAGTAAGTACAAATTTTCCTGCTTTCAAGGAATTAAAACAATTGTGTTGAGAACGTGGACTGAACTATTTACTGAATTGCAAATTCCTCATGATGTTTTGAAAACACCCAAAATGCTCAATCCTGCTGTTTGTTGACCTCAGGGAGAACGGAGAGTAGTCCTTAAATGCTTGGGGCCCCTGTACTGCACGAAATTGATCATCCTGAACAATACAAACTAAAACAGCTTTGTGTCAGCAAAAGTTGCTCACGAGTACGTGTCTACAAAATTGTCTTTTTGATGTATTAAGTGTCCCAGAATGAAACAAACACAAACTTACCTCACATCTAGTCCTGATACAAGACCCCTTTTTGTTGCATTTTCTAAAGCCATCGATATAGCTGGTATTGTATCTTCAAAGCTTCCTCTTATGTACTTAGTTCCACGTGTGACATAGCCTATTGCACCGAGTACAAGCTTAGGTTTGTTGGCGGTTCCTTGGTGTAAAAATGCACACAGACTTAACATGAAAATAAATCCCATGGCAATAAACCAGATGTTATCGTTGCAGTTTCTACAAATATCATAAAGACTGTAACGTTGATATCGCCGGGTACTGATACGCAGTGCAGGTTGGAAAGCAGACAATACAAGGCTTGCAACTGTTGCATCCGAGGGAAGATGCTGTTTACCTAGCGTTAGCGTAATTCTGGTGCTTTATGATTCGATGACGTTAGTCACGTGTTTTTCTTTCTCTTTTTCTCTCTTTACCAATATTTGCTGTTTATCATTTATTTATAGATGCTATGAATTACAATGTGCAGCTGGCACATCATGCAATTGTTATTGCCTCTTTTGTAACTTTCTCAATCTCCATTCACAATGAAACGGGAAAGAGATCCCGCGGAGCTCTGAAGGAAAAAGTCAATGGACGTATATCAAACCCATTTAAACTGAATTTCACCTAATATGATTAGTTTCTATACTTGCGTGCAATGATATAGGGCAATTAAACATACTAAATTCTCACAAATTGTGTTCTATCAATAATGATACTTACATGTAAGCTTAGCATAATAAGAAAGCCTATTGACATTTTTTCACGCTACACCAAAATGCACAATATCATATAATAGTTATCAATAGCGAGAGTGTATTAAACCCGCCAACTGTTGCCTTTATCAAAACAGTTTTTCATCAACAAGAGTATTAAGTGGAATTGCTTATGCTTAATACGTGTGCGTTTAGTGAACGAAGATTTGTACTCATGGACTGATTTTTTAAATAGTGATGTTCTTTCATCAAGACATAAATAAGAAGCTATTGGTTGTGGAAATATTGATCTCTGTCATATGACTTTCCGTCCCCAAATATTAGCAGAGAGCAAACCACCGAAATGGCATTTGTTATGTACAGACGGTGCAAGTATACAGTCGATAATTTAGCGGTTTATGGACTAACAGAACGAAAGAGACTCCAGGCTACAAGCGTTTCAACTTTTTCAAATTATATCCAGAGGACAAATTGGCTTTATATTTTTAGACTGTTCAATCCCTTTTTTTTTTTTTTTTTTTTTTTTTTTTTTTGACGCAGCTTTCCTCTATGGCATTTTACATTCATCTGTATCAGCCATTCCTTAACATAAAAGGGTCGGTGGAGGTGCAGATCTTTTGAGCACAAAATACAGTTGTTGGGGCACTATTCAGTTGATACTGTTGCTTTTCGAAAAATGGTCGAACTCGGGTATCCAACTCATGTGAAGATTTTATATGTTTAATTATATATAAAAACAACTTATATATAAACAACCCTGTCTAATTTGTATATAGCTGGACCATGTTGCTCAATTTATCAATAAAATATGATTAAACCACAATATTTTCATCATGCCTATATTCATACTATACCTGTGTTACTACTGCTGAAAGTAGTTTGCACTTGACAAGAGTTGATATACTGTCAAACGATACTGAGTTAGGAGACGATTTCAGCGAACATGATCTGACCTGCAGAATACGCAGGAAATAAACTTAAAGACATCAAACCTATCAAATATAAGTTCTGTTGGACTGTCTTAGAGCTAATTATAATTGTTCGCATTGCCTGCTGTGCTCTGCATGTATGGCTTAATGCACATGTCTCTTCGTCGGTATTGTAGGTTCGAACAAGTAGACGAACATCCCAAATTTGAAAGCTTCCCCTGTTCTTCTGTAGTGCCCTCATTGTCATAACCATGCAGTACTCCTTAATAGCCCTTCGGCACAAGTGTTACCTATACAAGATCTCCCCGAGTCCTGTCTCTGCTGACATTGTAGCCAGCGATTACATACACATTTCATAAAGTGTTCCTTGGTTACGCAGCTCCACTTTCGGCTTGTACATAATAATAAAACACCTGCGTCAAAGGATATGATGCAAGTTATTAGCTGTCATAAAAATCAACGGTACCTCCTCCTTTACATAGCTCAAGTGACGTAAAATTCTTAATTATTTCAGAATTTAATGTAATGGATCTTAAACTCGTTAATTATTCCGTGGCAAAAGTGGCGATATCGCAACTATATCTACTGGCTCCTGGTCTTTTATATCCAAACTATGTTTTAATCTGTTAGATCAATCATCGGGCAGACCTTGTGTGTCTCGTCCTATCCCGTAACATATCGTCCTTCTTACACTACAGGAATTCAAGTACAGCGAAGCCAACTTGTCCAATCTTTCATTTTCTTTGTCCGTAAATATATGACACGCAATTATTTTTGCAATAAGAGTAAGTGTGAGCCAACATATCGGAATGGCAGTCTTTTATGCCCCGTTTCTCAACAGCTATATGCGTCTTTGTCCTACCAGCATATGGCAATGTTCCGACGGGTCTTTAAATTCCAAGCGTCATGAAGATCAATACTTGATAAAAAAGAAACGAAGCAAGAAAAAGGACCAGTACGCGCATGTGCAACCTTGGTAAAAGTATAATGTAACCTTAGTGTTAATCATGTCAGCCTACAGTGTTAGTATTCATAAATAATACCCTTTATCTTCACATTGGTTGAACAGTGTCTCAACTTTTAGGTGTGTAAGTGTATGTCAAGTGTGTGGATGTGCAGGTGTGAGTTCCCTTGAGGTGTCGGTTGCCGCTCCATAATACTTGGTTATCTTTTCTGGGCAAACCTTTTCCTGTTTTTATCTGTCAATAAGTTCTCTTTTTCTCTTCGTGAGGTGTCTATAAATTAAAAAGTTGAGACATTTGTGATTTTCCTTGTCATTTAAAAGTAATTGGCGAAAGAGGTCGCCTTTAATGCATTTTCAGAGTAAAATAAAACGAAATAAAATGAAGTGAAATGAACCGAAAAGCGGCAGATCAAACATGCACCAGGTTTTAAGATCTTACCCTTTTGTCGAGAAAAGTACAGATACCAACATGCATTTGAAGCCCAATCTCCACACTAACAACGTTAATAAGTACATATATTAATCATGATGTTATATCTCAGATTTGTGAAAACTCATAAAACGACAGTATAGACACTTAGCCACAGATTCGATTGAGAAGTCTAGAAACAACCGTATTCTTCTGTCGTTTTATAAAATGTGTTTAATCCACGTGGTCTACGTATATTTTAACCAAGTTCGAAAATAAGTAACTGTTGCTTTATGAGAATTGGAAAAAAAAATAATCACATTCACAATAGTGTTTAAAAATTGATAATCACGCTGCCAATTGTCGAAAAAAATTAGATTTCTTTGTGCATTTCTATGCAATTTCGAAGGAAGTAGTCAAACTAGTGTGTGTGTTTAAATCAAGAATAACTAGAAACAACACCTAGTGACTATATTTGGCAGAGACCTTAGAAGGTACATTGCAGATTGCTGCTTACTTCAAATAGCAATATTTACAGGTTTAATGACACGAGATATACCAAAAACCTTTTTTTACATTAAATTTTTGGAATTTTGCTGATTTTGACAGATATACATCGTATCTATGGACAAGCGAATGTTCAATTCCTAAAAAAAAAACCACATAAATATAAAAAAAAATTACGAAAAAAACATTCGAATATTAAATACCACATGGGTCTCTCTGGTTCCCTATCCACACAAAAATACAATACCGCCCGTTAATCATACAAGCTGTACACTACGTGATGGCTGTTAGCGAACGGTCACTGATGCCTCAAGCTTTGTCAGATCACTGATGCGGCGAGTACTTCATTGTGTTGTTAGCCTAGCGCTTGGTCTGACCAAATAGGCTACACGAATGACCATGGTCTGACGATGTGAGAGTGTTATCCAATAATCCGGGCCAATATGGATTATGAACTGTTCATCAAGGGCCAACAAAACCGTCTTTTGTTATGAAAACATTGAAAGAGTGTGGTCATTTACGCTTTGACTTTTCCAAATTAACAAACAGACTATAAAGTCGTTCGAAGAAACGCGTCACACAAAGTGTTTTTTTGCATTTATGCATGAAACTATTATTCAGAGTTGTCCGCACGTTAAAGGTCCTATTGATTCATGGGGTCTAACTTCCCATAAAGTTGGGGTTCCAATGTCTTAGAAATAATATCGCAGTGATTATACACACGTGTCATAATTTAAAATGATGATTTTTATGTATTTAAAATGAGCCTCCTTGGCAAACTAAAAGCGCGACTTTCCTCCAGATCGAGGTCACTGGCGCGAAACTGTTGCGGAGGCCACAAACGTAATGTTTCTCTCAGCCAGCGTGCGATAGCCCACAGAAATGTATTGGTGCTAAACATGGCAAGACAGAAGAACTCCAGTTATGATAGTGAGCATCATGATGATGATGGCAATCTGAATTTATTATTCACATTATCTGACGAAGATGAACAAGATTGAATAGACAGGGTATCTGCGGCAGAAGAGCAGACAATCAAGCCATACCAACAAGCTATCATCCGTTTGACAAAAAAAAGGAAAGGAAAAAAAGAGTGGTCGTTATAATCAACTATAAACGACTTTAAAGTAAAAACAAAAGCTAGCCAACATGTGCGTTATTTGGTCTGGTATTTTTCAGTAAAATCTACTCAAAAATATCATTGTTAGGTGCGTTTTTTTTCGGTGATTATTTTCGTAATATTTCACTAGATTCCAGGTGTCCGTTCTCCGGGTTACCTGGGCAAACGGTCGTTAAAATATTTAAAAAACAAGACTTAATTTCTCAATATTAACTTTAATCTGCCGTGGCGGTTATCCCTGAAGCAGTTATCATTGTCACTTACAAATTCAAAGTGCGATATGATACCCTAGCTGGCAAAACACGCACGTGTTGGTGAGCACATGTATATTATCAGAAAGTTGCACATAGCCAAAGTAATATTTGATTTTGATATCGAAGTGAATCGCGACCACATGTTTTCAGCACTGTAAATATGCATGGATGAAGATAGCGAAGTGGACTGGACATGATCAAATGTAGCCAAGTTGGCACAGGATCGTATTAAATCTCAAAATGCTTGGCACGTAGTCTTACGCTGTTTGTTAACTCATAGCCCGGCTTACGCACACATCGTAATGTCTTACGCAAATTGAAGTTTTGCTGGCTTGTTTTCTTTTTTTCCGCTTTCTGAGAATACTTTACTTTAAAAAAAAAAGTGGATTCGGGTAATGTAACTTTTAAAAACAGTGTCGGAAGGTTGATATTTACAGAAATATATGTTTCCGTTTTATTTTACCGATTCTGTGATCCCGCCCACGATCACAAAATCTAGACATCTCTGTTCAGTTTAACATCGCCAAGTCACACAACTCACAGGATGCCACAAACTTTTCCATTTTGCTGATTGTGCTCTCCAGTTGATTATTCGTTGCTGGGGAAGTTTGTACCTTCTATGTTGCGCACGTGTGTACCGATGACCAGGTTGCTACGGATTAAGACTTGATTAGCGCGAAAACTCCGCCCTGATATGACGTCAGAGGGCAAAACCAGTAGTCCAAGTGGTTTATGATGCCCCATAAGACTATGATATCGCTACTTTAAATGCCATGAAGCTCATCTCATTATGATTGATAGAATGACAACCCATGAGAATGTTCAGACTCATGATTTGCTTCGAGTACAATAAACTTAACCTAATTTGGCCAAGCTATAAAGATTCAAAACCTTTTGAAGCTCGATTTCTCACTTTGATGAAACGGACAAGAGGGCTAACTTTACACGGTTATTCCGAGAGAACAGCTCAGCAAAGAAGAGTGGACTAAAAGGGATTACGTTTGTAAAAGCGTTAACTAAGAAAAAAAAAACTATCCAGAGATTTTTCTTTACTCGCACAGATTTTTTTTCTGTGGACTAAAGAAATTGAATAGATCAAGGATCAAAGGAAAAAGTGACATGTCAAACTTAAGGGTCTTGTGGTGGCAAAAGCGGGATATCTGAAGATATGTTAGCACACATTTTTATAAGCACGCAGTGGCTTGTTTCGATGTTTTTTTAGCATCGTCCATTGTCGACACACTAGTAAATGTTTATTTGACAATAAAAGAGATACAACTCCGATCACAATGTGTACATCATCTTTGGATTATGACAAACACATGGATATAAGGTTTGCGTGTTGTACAGAATATAATTTTGGAGATACAAGTGACTTAAATCGTAAATCATTTTGGTGTATCTCGTGTCAATAATTTTCACCCCCAAACGACTGCATTTCTGTGCAAAAGAGCACGGAGAGGAAGAAAAGAGGCGAAGATGCTAGTTTTGTAGTCCTGGAAACATAAGAGAAACTGACATAACATAACAAGCTAAGGCCACCAATGCAGCAGAGAAAATAAGCCCGCAACAGTTGTTTCCCTCACGTCCAGCACGACTTGATTACATGCACATTGTACTTGTATCACGATCGGTATACACTGATAAATATTGGCAGAAAGATAACTGCTAATGCGCAATTTTATTTGGACTTTTCAGCAATAGAAGCTTCACTTTTTTTATCTCTCTGGCCGTCCTCTTCAAGGAAAATTAGAACAAAGCAACCATGGTCATCTGGTCTTTTAAATTACGAAAGATGTGCATAAGACAGAATAAACAGGAGTATGTAAATAAAAATTTTTGCAAAAGACAGTGGTGTGCATGTATAAACAGTTCAGAAAAGCGTCATCGATATTCACAAATTTCAACACATTAATGAAAGCAAAATTAAATACAGCATAAGTGCAGAGTTCAAGAATTACCAAAACATCAACGTTCATCCCTCAATACCAATGTGACGAAAAAATAAATATCTCCTTTCTTGAGACATGCCGTCACTAATAAAAGGAAGCTGGTGGTTATAACAGAATTTTACTCATAAAAAAGTATCAAGGAACATTTATCACACGGATTTCAGAAGAGCAAAAACATCTTGGATAGATATCTGGTTAACTATATGCGATTATTCAGTGTTTTCAACATGCATGGGATGCTTAGGAACAAGGTAAAACCATTGGCATGTAGTTAGCTTTGATTAAATGTCTTTTTTTTCTAATTTTTATCTTTTTTCTTTCGTTGTGAAATAGAGAACGAAGGTGAAAACATCTCCACAGTCTATCATGTTGAACAGCTTGTACGCGACTCTAATGCGTGGACAAAGTTGTAAACAGTTTGCGAGTAAAATTTATTCACAGTGACAATTATCCCACTATCACATTTTAAAATTTGTAAAACAAAATTAAATTCTGCAAATTTATCAGTACTTTTAAAGAATTTGTAGCATTTTGAATGAGTTTCGGGAGAAAGTTTCCTATGGATTAAGTTGAAATTATATAAGCTACCAGGAAATCCTTCGGCTTTGACAAAATTCATCGTAATGTCGACATGTTGAATCAAACTCTTGAGAATACCTTAGGCTCAAGCGATAGTTTTAATGGACGTATGTAAACGACCAATTATATAGAATATGCAATGGGTCACCAACGATTCAGCAGCCAATGTTCTCTTAAAAGTCCTATAACACAATAATGATAGATATTCATCGGTCTTAATTGCCCTGGTGGTAATACATGTGATTCAAAATCAAAATGATTAAAACATTGAACACTAAACAAAAACAAGATTTTTATTGTCATACAAAATTTAATTACTTTTTGTTTAACATAATTATAAAATACGAAATTTATAATACACCATGGCTTGCAGACAATAATGGCAAACGCACGAAAAGATTTAAATATGAAAACGCTGTCTACAAAATGGTGAAACTACTTGCAGCTTACTAGTAGTGTATGAAGATTTTACAACAGATACCACATTGTAGACACTTTTCTTTCCTAGTGTCCCATTTCTTTGTTACGGCTGTCGTTGTCAACTGTACATAAAAGGCATAAACACGTCACTCATAAGACCATGATTGCCATGTGAAGAATTGCAGTAGGTTTTAAACTTGGCCAGCAAAATACGAAAAATGTAACAGATGCATGGATTTCTGTGCACACAGGGGTAGAAAGGCACACTTCTCGCAGCGCCTACAAGTACCGTTGTGACGGACACGAACATCCGGAGGACAACTCACTGCTCTTTGATATCTACACGCCTCCTGTCATATTGTTCTTTTACATGTCTACTTCTTCTTTGATATTTACACGCCACTGGCGTTTTGTTTTAACATCAATGCCAAGTGTTGGGAACAGAGTGGTATTGTTCCGGCCAACTAAAAAGCATCTTGAGAAAAATGATCAAACATTAATAAGTCTTCAATCGTTAAAGCTCGACAGACTTCAAAAGACTCTGACTGACGAAAGTTCACCATGTGGCAAAAATACTAGTAATCGAATACACGAAGGAATCACCAGAAGTCACTTCCTGTTTCAAACAGACATGAATGATGGATTCATTCTTTCCTTTTGCAGAGCACACTCCATCCTCTTAAAATAGGAGACTTCTTATTAGCATGGAAACAAAACAAACACCCGGACGTGAAGGTCAATTGTTTCTGCATTTGCCACAGAAATATCGCCGCATCTTAGCTGTTATGTCATTCATATTGTAAATAATTAAAATACATAATATGTAAATATGCCCACCATTAAGATGTGGTGTGACAATGGACTCAGATATCTTGATTCACCTGATGAAAATGTGCACTGTGAACATTACTTTCTGTTACCATAACGTGAACATTATACAAACACAGAGCATTACAAATGCATAGGGTAATTCGACATGCTCCTTTTGCTGTGCATGACATTGAAAGTGTGTTACATTTAACTTTTGATTGAAAAAACGCATGCCTTCAATACTGTTGGATACGTGTAGAGTTTTACAAGGTTAGAGAATAAAGAGAACTTTGTATGCGACGTATTTGGGACCTTGTTGGGACACAATCTTTTTTCGCTTTTTGCGAGTGTAGACAGAGAGAAAACCGAAAAATGACCCAACGAGACTCCCAATACGGTCCCATATGTGAAGCATACAGGAATTTTTTTTCTCACATTATGGAGAGTAAAGAGTTCGGACAGCGGGTAATGACTACTAGGAAGTGGTTCCGGGCAAAAAGACACAAATACAATACCTATGTTTGCACACTTAATCACCAAAATATTTTTTCTGAAGCTACAAATGATTCTCCGATGACACCATTGTGGGAGACAGACTCTCATAAATTACGAACAGGCTTCTTACCCTGCGCTCTTGTGAATGATACTTCACATTAGTTACGCGACTACTACAGTTCCGTAAGAAACATGATTAGTCACTTCCATTTCACAAGCCTTTTAATGTTCTCTAATATTAGTAGGGAGCAATGCTAGTGGTTGTGCAACAATATAAGGTTGTGGTTGGTATCATATGGGTAAAATGCTTCAGGCATGTGAGAAAAATGCATTCATCCTGTGGTTTTTGAAAACAAATAAGTAACTACCTTTGGTTGGACTTGACAAACATAGAACACAAATTAGAACAGCAATCGTAATCCTTCCTAACCATGTGAATGAGCCAGAAACCTCAGTTTTATACGTAGTCAGGGAAAGGTCAACCTGTTACTTTGACGCATTATACGAGTATGTGGTGGGGCCAGAAACTTGACATGCTTTGAAATATTCATTCATTGAGTTGTCTCGGGGGTTGGGGCGACGGGTCCCAGAGATATTTGCGTTTCTTTACCGTTCGTTCAAGGGTATGTATTCTAGTAGCCTAATGTTGTTTGTATATTGCGATTTTGAAAAAAAAATTCAAGATGACGGCGTCACATTTTGGTCACCAATTTACATAGAACAACCGTATCTTGGATTAAAAACTCAAAATAGGCATGAATAAAGACAAGAAGTTAGGTAATATGTACTAAAAATTGGTCTTTTCAAACTGGCAACAACAAGCAGTATGTTTTCACACAGCATGCAATCTCTTTTATCAATGATAGCAGGTAAGTGAAAAGTCATTTAGATAGTGACCGGGGTGCCAGATACCCACGCGTCTTAATAACGTCCTTTTGTCTATCATATGGGTATAGTGAGCATCCTACTTTTCTGATCAGCTTAACAGGTATAATGCAAATATCATGGGGTATATAAAAGTTTTATCTGGGAACCCATTGTACTCGAGTGGGCTTTTTCATTAACAAGGGGTATGGAGTTCCTCGGCCTTTAAATAGATGTGTCCAACATGAAGAGTACATCACATGTGTGTGTATATATATATTTAGGCCTATATATATATATATATAACCTACATACAGGTATTGGTCATAAACCCTTAACTTTTAATGTATATATATATATATATATATATATATATATATATATATATATCCTACATATAGGTATTGGTCATAAACCCTTAACTTTTAATATATATATATATATATATATTGTTATTGTGTTTTTTGTCCAAAACCACTTCCTAGTAGTCATTACCCTATTCTGCAGTCCGAACTCTTTACTGTCCATAAGCTAACCTGTTCCTGTCTAACACATATACATATACATACATATATATATGTATATATATATATATATATATATATATATATATATATATATATATATATATATATATATATGTGTGTGTGTGTGTGTGTGTGTGTGTGTGTGTGTGTGTGTGTGTACTCACACTTTACATGCAATTGTATACTTGCATAACATTTTTTTTCAAAAATCCTTAATGTAGCAGTGTCATCCCTGATACTTCATTGTAGATCACCAAGTGCAAAAGAGTTGGTGACACGAGATAATATCTCCGTATGAAGCGTATCGCCCGCATTTTGGGTTGCACTCTTTGCTTATAAGTTGTCCCATGCATGTGCCAACAGTTCACCAAACACATGCAAAGACCAGGAAAGAAGAATAGCGTCACAGCAAATATGTCTGGGTGTCTTCAAAATGAGAACAGTTTGAAATGCTACACTGTGCCGTTGTTCAACATAATCAAAATTTTGTGTATGAGCCTAAGGTAGATTAATTAAAATGCTACAACTTTGGTTCTTGGTTCATTCTATACGGCCGTGTCACAAACTTATAAAACTGAGGTGTGAATGGCACCGCTGACTATAATAGATTTGAAGCTATTCAAGTTCTTAATTTTTTGTATAAACGCCTACAACTTTGGTTCAAGGTTCATTGGGTGAGGTTATGTCACAAACGTACAAATTGAAGTTAGAATGGTATATCTATGTATAACAGTGTTGAAGTTATTCAAGGTTTAGATTTTTTGTGTTCGCTTTATTTGCTAACATTAAAGTCCTGGTTCATTGGATGCACGTGTGCCAGAAACCATTAGTGAAATTTGAAATGTCACCCCTATCTATAATAGTTTTGAGGGTATTCAAGCTTTAAATTTGTGTATTAATCTAATTTGCATTAATTAAAATTATACTACTTTTGTTCATTGGATACATCTATGTCACAAACCTACAAACTGAAGTTGGAATGATGCCGTTATCTCAAACAGTTTTAAAGATTTTCACGATTTAAATTTTGCACATTCACAAAATTAGCACAAATTAGAATTCTATAAAACTAGTTCATTGCTCATTGAATGGGGCTTTGCCACAAACCTATAAATTAAAGTTGGAATGGCATCTGTATCTATAATATTTTTGGAGATATTCAACTTCTCAATTTTCCAATGCCGCTACTTAATAAGTATAATTAAAGATTCTACTTCTTTCAGTTACTGTCCACAATAGTGACAGGGGTCACAAATCTATACATGTATATCGAAATTTTGTGTCTTTTTGCATTAGTTTGGACGATGTGGAGCTTTTAGAATTTCAATTGCCTGTAATTTGCATAATTTCAAATATCATGACTATTCCAAACGAAAGGCACAATTTGACTTACATGTCAGTCACCATGTCAAGTTCAATGGGTTTCGGATTAAAATGTGCAAGGAAAAACTCCATACAAATTTGGTCGTAAAGAAGAAAGAAAGAAAGAAAGAAAGAAAGAAAGAAAGAAAGAAAGAAAGAAAGAAAGATAGAGAGAAAGACAGATAGAGAGAGAAAGAGAGAGAGAAAGAGAAGGAAAAAAAGAAACAAACAAAGAAAGAATGAAAGAAAGAAAGAAAGAAAGAAAGAAAGAAAGAAAGAAAGAAAGAAAGAAAGAAAGAAAGAAAGAAAAGTTCTTGGGAAAACAAAATGTCTTGGGTTCGCATCCAGACATAAAAAGGGTCGATCAATTCCAACAAACATACGGATGTAATGGTTAACAGATCATACAAAAGACACACTCGTCCAGAGCCCTCCAGGTTCATATTCCACCGGATTCCTTGCTTTAATTTTTTTTTCTTTTATAAATTCGACCGAACACTTGAATTTGTAGTAAATACAATGTAGGATTACAAGTTACGTTTGCACTTGCAAGCCGAAATGAGGAAACCTGAAGACGCATGCAAATGAATACGAGAATGTACAGAAAATGTTAATTGTTATTCGATCCTTGAGGTTGGGTAGTTTCTCAAGCACCGGCGAATATTCATATCACATCGAATGACAACAGCAATATTCAGTAAATGGCACCGCTAATTTTTCACTGTTGCTATTATGTTAAACCTATGAAATAAGGTGCATGAATGACCAAAACTTTCTGGTCAAACAGGGTCAAGTGAGCATGTATAATTATATTTTCATGCAGACGTTCATGCAGAATTGAATCTGCGAGAATGAGAAAAGTTGGGCTATTTTATTCAGAATGAAACTAATCTCTCTCTCTCTCTCTCTCTCTCTCTCTCTCTCTCTCTCTCTCTCTCTCTCTCTCTCTCTCTCTCTCTCTCCTTCCCTCCAATTCTGCACACTATTATCTCAATGGAAACGTAAATAATTATAGTAAGGAAAGTAATATAAGCCTTAGAATAAAAAAAAACGATGAAAGTTTTGTCTGGCGTTTATGAAACCCGTTTTTCGGATGGTTACTATGGGTTTAATGGTTTTTTTTTTTATCTCATAATGGTTAGCAAATACGCTTGGGACTTGCCATTACTGAAATAGAGAAGAGTACATACGCGTGTGTGTTAAAGTAAAAGGGATGTACATCTAGATGGCTACAATATGATTAGTAAATTTAAGGAACAATTTCACATATTCTTACATATTATCTCCAGTCATAACTTTCTCACCAGCAATATCATCCAGTTTTGAATTGTTTGTGGTCTTCAAAAACCTCATGACGAGGTTATACGTTTTGCTTGTCAGCCTTGTTCAAATGCTTTGCAGTATTTTGTCTGGCTCATATTGCTGAAATATGCTCCAAATCCAATTCCTTCGAATTGTTCTGTTTTGTCTTGGGAACATTGGCTCTGCAAACCAAAAGTACGTTTGTTTGGCATTTTTTTAAAAATGACATACTTCGCAGTACTTCTAGGAAACTGGGCCTACACCTCTGCAGCGTCAACAGTTTAAGGCCAAGTATCACTTAAGAAAATAGGGGTCGAGTAGTGGAATAAAGGCGCGCATGATTGAAGCCGGCATCGTGGGCGTGGCGTACGCCGGTGCCCCTTGCCCGATGCCAGCTTCAATCAGCGGCGTCATTTTACAGAGGAACGTGTGCAATATAGACAATAGTAATTCCATATATATACAGGTTAAACAGGGACAGGTTAGCTTATGGAGAGTAAAGAGTTCGAACTGCGGAATAGGATATTGACTACTAGGAAGTGGTTCTGGGCAAAAAGACACAAATACAATTGTGCCATAACACACACACACACACAAAAGCGACCCTTATTTCTTATATTTACATTTCCCGTTAATTTTTCTGCTCGATTACACGAAATCTATTGCCTTAGCTGAGAGAAACGACCAGAAACTGTTTTGCCCAGGAATGCCATGTGGTCTTAGCTTATTGGAATGTGGGCGGGACACATGTGTTATGGTCCGATAACACACTAGGCTCGCTCCTATACTTGTAATGTTAAAAGGCTCCGAAACATGTTGAGTAGTTACCCGCTGAAGACCCTTTAATTTGTTTGGGCTGATACAGCCTATGTCAAAATTTTACAGAGGAACGTGTGCAATATAGACAATAGTAATTCCATATATATACAGGTTAGACAGGGACAGGTTAGCTTATGGAGAGTAAAGAGTTCGAACTGCGGAATAGGATATTGACTACTAGGAAGTGGTTCTGGGCAAAAAGACACAAATACAAGTTAGATTGAATGTAAATATTTACATTTGCACGTACCGGCTGTCCACTGTGAACACATTCTGGTGTCTGGAATCCATTTAGCCCTGCAGACGTGTTCGTTGCATGCATAGCGACTTCAGGTTGCCGGAGAAACTAAACAGGCCCCATCCCGATTACTTCAAACGCAATTAAGACCACATCTTTGTTCTATTCTTCCTTATTTTCTTGCGCTACTAATCTGACCAAACCATTTGCCACTACAGGTGGAACCGCCAAGCTTGACATGCATTATTCAGTTGGTTCCTAGTCATTACATACTTCATCAGTTTAACTCTTTATCAGTCATAGCTGGGTCCCACAGTGAAATAATATTTACAAACTGCAGAGTTGTGGTTCTTAGTTTTAAAGGAACGATATCATCGTGTCTTTTGTTGACGCTATCTACTTTGCTTGGTCTTGTCCAATTGCTATTCTGTCTCAACCTGCTGTCTCCGGCAAATTGTATTCTATTCATGCCATTGTTAATTTTTTTCCCCACCGGATGTACATGTTTCTGGTTTTGTCCTTGCTGATCAGGAACATGATAGTTGTTTTATTGCTCATTTATGGTCAACTGCCATGTTCTGCCCGTCCATACTATGATATCCAAGATCAGTGCTACAATATTGAATTAAAAGACAGTTGTCGTGTCAGAATGAATGACAAATTAACTGGGAATACATCATAGACTCTGTCTCTGGGGGCCGTAGTTTACTTCTGGATTACATCATGAGACCCGCTTACCAGCACTCGTCATGGGATACAAAGATACCTCTTAGAGTGCAATTGACAATTGTCTTGTCAGAACGAATGACAAATTAACTGGGAATACATCATAGACTCTGTCTCTGGGGCCGTAGTTTACTTCTGGATTACATCATGAGACCCGCTTACCAGCACTCGTCATGTTATACAAAGATACCTCTTAGAGTGCAATTGACAATGACAATGTCACTGAATTCACCCTGTCATCCTAAGCGTATCATACAATTCATAGGATACAGCTATTGCTTGTTATGAAAGTCGGGCATTTTAATTCCAGGCGATATAAAGGGAAAATATTAGAGACATGGGATCACACCATAGCCTAAGTGGAGATACATATTATGGTGGATGAAATATGGATAGTTACTGGCGCAAAAATACATGGGTTTACAGGTAGGCGTAGAAATAATTTCAAACTTGTAAAGTCATAAGTTTAATCTGTCTACCATGGTCCTATTGTTCAAGTTTCCATTTTGGTATTTGTCACATTGAGAGTAAACTTCTGTTATCAAAAGGTCATCACAAAAGTTTGGAAATCCAAATTTTATCCATACCTCAAAGCAGGATAAAGCTGCCAAACTAGGTAAAGCATCAGTCTATGCCAAAAGTATTGACTTGGCTATTTAATAATATTGAACGCGGGTAAATAAAATACTTTCAGGTTAAAGAAAAAGTACAGAAGCCTATTATTATCCCGCAACAATGAAAATAAAACTCGTAATTTCGAGATTTAAAAAGCCTTGTACAGTGCTGGTCAGCTGGCCTTTTCACCACGTGGCAAAAGGACCTTGTCCTGGCTGCTGGACAGGGCAGGTGGCAGGGCAGGGAACCTAGCCAGGGAGGTGTCAACTGTGGAATGCACTCTTAGTGCATGCTGTGTACTGAACCATTGTACTAGTAGAAGGTATCATGTATGTACATATACCTATTGATCACAGAAATGTAGGGATATTTTCTACGTTCATCTTTTATGTAAAAATACTCCTATCTTTTTGTGAGCAGTATAATTTCTGATGTGCCAAGTCCCATAGAATGTACATGTTTGCCTGAGATACGTACATTTCTCTTCCACGTTTTCATTGTGACAATCAATATACACATTGATAGCCCATTAGAAATATACTAGTACATATTTTCCCTTCTACTAGTACAATGGTCCAGTACAAAGCAGGCACTAAGAGTGTATTCAACAGTTGACACCTCCCTGGCCAGGTTCCCTGCCCTGCCACCTGCCCTGTCCAGCAGCCAGGACAGGGTCCCTTTGCCACGTGGTTGAAGGGCCTGCTGACCAGCACTGTACAAGGGTCTCCAAAATCCGAAAATTAAATTACATTTAATCGAGTTACATCTCGCAATTTCGGGGATTTTATCGAAATTTCAACTTTTATCTCGAAATTTCGACTTTTTCTCTTAACGCGACCATTGACGAAATTTCGACTATTTAGGGTTTCATTTTCGACTGGTTCTCGGAATCTTGACTCTTTAAAGTCGAATTTCGACTTTTCCATGCCGTCATTTTGAATTTAGAAGTTAAAATTTCGAATCTTTTAGTCGAAATGTCGGCTTAAAAAGCTGATTTTTTTAAAGTCAAAATTTAAGCCTAAAGAAAGTCGAATTTTCCACCTTAGAAAGTTTGTTGAAAAAGTCGAAATTTCGGGACGAAAGTCGAAATATTTCCTTTCATTTATGTTTAAAAAGTCACAATTTCGAGATAATAGTCAAATTTTGAGAGAAATCCAGAAATACGAGGTTTAAATCTCGAAATCTCGAAAACCCCAGAACAGGCGGTCTAGGAGGGAAAAGTCAACATTCCTATGATAACTATCGAAATTGCGAGATTTTAAAGCCGAAATTTCCAGAAAAAAATTCAAAATTACAAATTCTGTTTTTTTTTTATCCTTATAGGTTTCTGTAGAAAAGAACATTTCTGAAGAAGAATCTTCAGACAGTTAAAGTAACCATTTCACAGAGGGATTCAAGTTAACACATTTCAAATACACTCTCTTTTAATGCATCGAGGATTCTATTTAATAGTTATAAATATTAATACTTTCTTAGGGATATTTTGAAAAAAAATAGATACATGGGAACCGTCAATTTTGAAACTGAGATGACCTGGTTTCCCTCGTGTAAGCTACCTTAAAAGAGATTCGTGCCATAACAACAGTGTTGCAGTTAAATGGGTACCTTGAAAAAGCTAACACCCATGACATATTCTCAACATCAGGTAAAACTTAGACGGTTAAACCAGGCCCTTTGCAGCTTTTAGAGATTAGTTATCGGCATGTTAATCGCTGAAAACGCACCCTGATCAGGCTTTTAGGAGCAGCAAAATCAATAATGGTGATTTTAATGGCGATTAAGATAGCCACTGGGTTGTTGGCTTATAATATGTTTACATATAGCTCATGAACATGCAAATTGAAAGCTTAGAAATGTTAGGATGCACTGTCTATGTTGAATTTGTCAATGATTTCCATTTAAGGTAATGAAATTGTACAGGGAAAGTGTTCTACGTTGTAAAAAACTTTACATAAACCGCTCTAACTGAACTGATCTGCAATTTATTTATTTAGTTAGTTTTTAGGGTATTTTTATGTTTGGGGAAACGTTTTACGAGTCCAACCCAAGGATTTCTGACTGAAGGTGAAACAGTATTATGCAGTAACAATAACCACTCAGCGTATAACATACACAATTTTAACCATTTTGTGTGATAAGCTGCTGTCAATTCAAAATAAAATCAAGGAGCAACATTTTATACATGCATCTAAAATATGCTTTTGCTCCAATAAAAACAAAAATAAAAGATATGGTCTGTTGATCAGCCTTCAATAAAGACTGAGTGGATGGTGTGTTTGTCTAAAAAATAACATTTTCCATTTCACGTTTACGTGGGTGCATCTTGGCAAAATGGTCCACTGCAAGGTCAAAATCATTTGGCGTATCATCGTGGATATCCATGGCACACATGGTTGTAAGATTCGTCAGGTGAAGGTGTTTGATAGAGCATTTTCGGTGTGAGGACCGCTATCCATAGCTAAGACACACTGTCTTGTATCTGAACTGCAAGTCAGAAGATCATGTGAAACTTCAAACTTTATCTTGATGATCATTATAATGTTTTCAGATAAAGCCAAGCTTGGTTACAAACTGGGCCATTGAAATACATTGAGAACGAGGCACAGTTTTCTCATTTAGTTTGATGATCTATTTTTTAAAATTTGCCTGAAAGTCTTTGGTCCAGACCCCGGAACAGGCGGTCTATGAGGGGAAATCAACATTCCTAAGAAAATACTCTTCAGGATATTGGGATGGTTCCTTTTTTTTTGCTCTGTGTCATTGCTTGCAGGGAAGCCTGGACATTTCTAGATTAACATTCAGCTTTGCAGCCAGCCTAGTTGCATGCTCAACAACATCTATCAAACATTGTTGGCAGGTCTTCCCTCAACCTAATGTAAATTCCTTTTACCTCCTCAACCTTTCAGGTAAAACGCCAGGTTAGCAGTACTTTAAGTGATTAAGTGACATTTGGTCCTGGGATAATTCAATAAATGCACTCACACCTGCCATAAAGTATACATGTTTGAAAATACACAATCTAATGCATCATTTTGTGGCAATGTAATAATTTTTAAGAGCAGTAATTTTTACAAAGTTACTATACTTGCGTACACAAGTGATGATCATTCTTTGATAAAATATGGTTATAAACCATAGGCGACCCTATAAATACGAAAGGTAGGTCTCAAATTCTGAACTTGTGTATGTATGTCTGTACTTATGTACATACGCCGCACGCCAATATAGAAGGAATTTATTGTGAAACGCCAGTTGGGTAAAATGCCGAAAGTCCGCTGTACATGGTTCGAAGCTGTGAGTGTTAGATTTCCTTTTATGTGTTTATGTCACCGCCACAGAAAATAATAATTTGGACATAGGTTTGTATGAATAAAAGTATGGGGTGGGTGGGGGGGGGGGATTTGTCAACATAAGAAATTATGAGTAAACCAGTATCACAGAGCCAACATTCTGGTGTCTTAAATTAAATTTATGCTTATTAGGGACATTTGAAAGAGTAAAATGTTGACTATCATCAACACGATTATACATAGTTGTGCCACTCAGGTTTGTACTGTAGGTGTATCGAATGAACCATAAACTAAAGTTTTTGAATTTAAATTTATGCTAACACTGTAATCAAGTTAGATACCTTCAAAACTATAGGCTTAATAGAGAAAGATGCCATTCCAACTTCAATTCATAGGTGTATGTTGAAAGCACACCCAATGAATGGAGAACAAAGGTTTTAGAACTTTAATTTTTGCTAATTAGGCTTATACACAACATTCAGATGTTCATTCTGCAAAAGTAGTCTAGAGAGGCTTTTCATTCCGCCCAAAAGTCCAATTTTGTGTGTCATATGTTGGCATATCCATTATTGCTATCAAAATGTGCAAAATTTTCACACACACACAGATTAGCTTTCAGACAAATCTTTCTTTTTTTAGTTTGAATTTACTGTTGGAAATTCCACTTCAGGATATTTGGGACAGAACCTTGATAAACTTACATTTTCGGTGAGCAAAAGTAATTGACTTGGTGCACTTTCAAGCCCTTTGGTGACGAAAGCATACTTTGGAGGGGGAGATAATATTTTATTTGTCAACACATGCCCTGAGGCAGCATTATTCATTGATGATTCCTCAGGGATGTAACCTACAGCTGTACATGGGCACCTGATCAAACAAAATATATTTGACCTGTTGAGGAACATAGTATGACCTATCCCAATGCACTATGTAAAAAATTAATTTAAAAATAACTGTTTCCTGCAGGCTTTGTCATTTTCTCTCGATTGGCTCTTAAAGTACAACTGGGATCAAAGTTGAACTGCTCCAAATTATCAAAGGAATATCAGATTCGCATCCCTAGTAAAAACCCTTCATTCAAGTACTTATGGTTTAAGAGAATATAAGAATGATCCAGTTCAACAAGTTTTACACGCTTTGTGTGCAATGTTAAATCAGTCCAAAATTTGGCACTGAAAAAAATAATACGGTTGAAGCAATTCACAACTGATAGCATTTGTTTCAGTCTCCTCTCTACAGCTCTGTCTAGTGCTGGCATGAATGTCAAGGTTATCTTTGTTAATTTACGTCTAATTTCATTTAAAATTAAAGTTTATTAGTGACTAACAGATAAGATTGATGATTGTAATTTATTGTGACTCCATATGAAGAAAAACATCTACTATATTTACCAAACTATTTGCATAAATTGCAGTAAGCACTTTCCTCTCTAAACCAGTCGACAACCACTTTGGTCATGACCCTTGCTGTTCCCTAAAAGCCCTTGACCCGGTGGTGAATGCAAACACAAGTTTTTTTTTTTAATTTAACAAGCCATACCTTTTGCACGAAAATAAACCAAATCCCAAAACCAGTACACTGTGATCAACCGTAATACCGCTTTCCCTATCAAAACCATTTGACAACCTCGACAACCCCTTAGATCACTTCATATGTCTGTTTTATCTATTCTCTTCAGCACGCTCAGTTCCGACTTGTTTGAGTGAATACGGAGTAAACGTCTAGAACAAAACGACGGCCAGTAGATTTACTCTGTGATCTGGCCCACCGCTTTTACTACGGCCTTATTACTCGGCACTGAAAAATGCTGGACAACTCTTTCGCGCTGCTAAATAGTGGGAGTTTTTTTAATAACGACGAGTTATTCTTAAGTTTGGAGAAAGAGACAGTCATTGCTTTGTCTATTTGCATATATGACGCATATATAGATACGTACACCTTTTGTCTACTCAGGTTTTCTGTGAGAAAGACTAAATCTTGGAGCAGCTGATGTAGCGGTGTGATACATCCGACAATATTCTCTAAAACCTTAACACACACGGCTGGATGCTTGGTTATTGATATTGAGCGTTTCAACCATAACGGGGCTTAGGGGTGGGGTGGGGGTGCGGTTGGGGGTATAATGGCCTGACCCCTCTGATCAGTCATAGTGCGAGTATTTGTGTATTATTGGCAGATATCGCACACCTTATGGCCTTCGTGACCACAGCCCTGTCGAGTGAAGAAGTCTCGAGACAGGGCGAGGTCACGTGGGCCCCAAGCTGTGCCATATATTGCAATAATGGGCAATAATACACAAATTGAGAATTATAATTGGCTTAGCACATATCACGTGAGTCTACGACCGCCGAAGGTGACATTTGCAAAGCTACATTGGGCACAACCCCCAAAACGTTTTTCCAGTGCAGACGTGGTTCACGGTAGGCGCCCATTCTAAGCAACTTGGGAAATCATGGACGACAGTACTGATAACCAAATATGCAGATACTGGACCTGATCGAGCAACGGCATGATGCTGATTTATACCCATTAACTGACAGTGATATTGACGATATTGCCTACCACAGGCACTTGACTTTTTTTGCATGGCCAAACTGTTTAAACTTTTAAAGGTAACCTCATGATGGAAACATATGACGGTTTGCCAACAGACTTGGAAGATCTCAAGCAAGATTGGAACTAGCTAGAATCGCCAAAGCAAGAACCTTATGAGACAGGGACACGTTCCGGTGGCAAGACATGAGAAACTTGCACTGCGAGCAGACCGCAGCAAAAACACCGCAAGATCTAATGTCTAGGTTACACGCAAGTTTGAAGCCTGGCGGCAGTCAATGTCAGACTCAGAGCAGGAAAGCAGACGGGAAACGATATCCTTTCGGAGCTCTTTATTTATAGTGTTGTGGAGTCCAGTGCAAAAGTAAGGAAATCGGGATTTATGAAAAAAAAAAATATGGAGCAAAATAATGTTCGATTTGAAAAGTTTACGAAAAAAATAGACGCACGTATGAGACAACTGGCAAGTGAAGATCATGGTGTTACAAAAATCAGAGCCTACTTCGCCACAACAGGAGATATATTACAGGAGAAGAACTTGCTGGGGACTGAGAGCTCTTTCACGTTGCTAAATAGTGGGGGAGGGGGTTTTCTTCTTCTTCTTCTTCTTCTTCTTCTTCTTCTTCTTCTTCTTCTTCTTCTTCTTCTTCTCCTTTGTTCTGTTTTTTGTGTTTTGTTTTACAACTGTAAACTATTTGGCTTTTGTGGAGAAGACGAAACCAACTGGTCTTAGGTCACGATTATACAGGATATTACGTCGAGTTCAAAGGACTTACATCAAAAACGTATAATGGCGGATTAAGACACAAAACATTGGCAGCAAAAAATCTGTAGAAGAAAAAAAAACCAGATAAATTGAGATAATTTTATGTTTTTTATGGAAAGTACCTCACATGTATTGAAACTTTTGAGGACAATTTTTACCACCGTGCACTTGGTGGCGGGAAACCGTATGCCTTCTCCAAGCAGCCTATTGGTGTGAATAAACTGAGAAAAATCATAAAAAGAAACAATGTGTGCGGAAGGTGGCCTAGAAGGCAATATCACCAATCACAGCGGGAAGCGCACGTGCGCTGCCAATTTGTTTAAATCGGGAACCGATAAGCAGTTGGTGAGGCACTAGTGCCTGGACTCGTGCCTGTAAGCGGCATAACGCCGCCCAAAAAGCTAAATTGTCAAAGATTCTTGACCTCCCCCCCCCCCCCCTTCACCGACATGTATCAAGAAGGAGTGTGTTGATGTTAATGTTAAAAAGGAAAGCGCCAAAGACTTAGACAGTGCGTTGCCATATTCTGTTGGCAATAACCCGGTCAACAAGGAGTGTGTAGATATTAATTAACGTTAATACGCAGAATGCGCGGGAAAACACAAAAGACTTGGCCCGTGCGTCGGTGTTTGTTGACGATAACCCGGTCACTGATGCCGCAAATAGATTATTTCCTGATATGTTTTCTCCTCTGAGGCGCGGGGGATTTTTCTAACTTGTCAAACTACATTTAATATTAATTTTAAGTAGCCTAGAATATGTATGCCTAGGCCTATTGACGTTGCCAGGATACCGACAATCTGTTAATAATATGCGCACGTGCGCTACCAATTCGTTTAGAGCAGGCACCGACGAGAAGTTGGTGTTACACAGTCAGAACTGGACAATCTTGCACTTGTGGCAGTATGCTATAAGCACATTCTGGTGTTGCTGATGGTACAGTCGTACCGTTATAATATTGTGACCTTTTTCTAATGTCTTTGTGCCATCACACACACACTGTTTTTTCTGCGGATTTCTTTCTTTCTGTCTGTCTTTCTTTCTTTCTTTATTTACTGTCAGATTTGTCCGACATTTCACTTGAAAAGTATCACACGTAGAAACACCAAAGTCGGCATTATTATACTTCCATGCATGCAGTCTTGAGTTTTTGTAAATAGGTTCAACGGTTGTGAAATGATGCAAATTGAGTTATTTGAAAATATAAATCTTGAATGTTTTCAAAACTAGCATAGGTACAGGTAACCAATCCAACTTCAAGTAATATGTTTGTAACACTGCATTTTTTTTTTTTTTTTGGTAGTTTACACATGACCTCTAAAGGTCAAAGATCAGGGTCATTTGGACCTTTTAAATTTTCATCTAGCCAGAAATCGGTCAATTTTTGTCCAATTTTGATCATGTTGGGCTCAAATTGTAGCTATGTTAACATAACAGATTTTTTTTGTTTTTGTTTTTTTTGTTTTTGTTTTTCAATTTACATGTGACCTTTTAGGGTCAAGGTCATTTGGGCCTTTGAAATTTTCATCCAGAAAAGTGGTAGTTCCATATCTCTGTCGATGATATCGTACTTCTTTGCGGTCTCATTGCAATGCCTGCGCAGGGATTTGTGGTCTCTTCCTCCTTCCCCTTCCCTGTCTATGTTTTGTTTGTTTGTTTGTTTTTTTAATTTTGTTTTTGTTTTTGTTTTTTTTTTTTTTGTTTTTTTTTTTTTGTTTTTTTTTTTTTTGTTTTTTGTTTTTTTGTTTTTTTTGTTTTTTGTTTCCTTTTTGTTTTTGCTCTTGTCTTTTGTTTTGTTTTTGTTTGTTTTTGTTTTTGTTTTGCTTTCCTTTTTGTTTGCTTTTTTGGCGGGTGGGTGGGTGTTTCGTCCATTGCCTTTTTATATTTTTGTTTTGATACCATTTTACTCGATGTATATACTGAAGTCACCCTGTCGGAAAGCCTATTGACAAATTTGACCTTCATTAATGCTGTGTGTCTAACCTGAATGATTTATGGTATAATTATATGGTGAGTCTTCATGAGATTTTAAAGTGTGTGCATAGCTGTGTATACGTTTTGTAGCCTTTATGATACGACTGATTAAATAGCTTGGTTCTCAATAACGTTTTTTTCCATTTCACGAGAAAGATTTCTTTCTGCTTTGGCATGCCCGTTACCCAATATCATCTTTGGAAATAAAAAGAACTGTGTTCAAAGCACTAAAATTTGAAAGTTTCCTAGTTAGATAATGTTAAATGTGTGTGCAAGTTGCTGTCAATGTATGTATGTTCTTACTGTCTGGAGTCTAGCCCTATTTATGTGTTAGTGAAAGAAAATATAAGATACCGCTCGCGTGGATTTTTACATCGACGCTGATTAAATTCAAGTCCTATCATGACTGAAACTGAACACATATTTAAACCGTTTCCTAAATTGAAAACCAGGACTTTTGAATAGATGAAAGTGTTGTGATGATAAAGTTAGAGTGTATACTATAATACGTTGAAGGCACAAATTTGGGAGCGGTCCATATTTTCATTTATTGGTTTTTATCTTTATTTGCTATTTCTTCTACCATGTGGGAAAGGTTTATATAAGCATACATGTAACCCCTTGAACATAAACTTCCCTTTTGTTTGAACCACGTGTTTTGAAATTTCCCTCGTTAGATAAGTCGAATGGGCGCGCATGCTTCTATGAATGTATGTAGGCTGTTAATCTTAATTCCATTTTATGTCAATTCAAGATTTTTTTCGTCAGGCTCACGTTCCCCACTTACCTACGTATACAAAATGAGATATAAAGATAATAGTAAATACGGAGGCATCGTATGCATTCAGTTCTTCGTTTTTAAGAAGGGCTATTTAGGCCTTATACAGGGAGGATCGCAACTCATTCATCAGTCTATTCTATAACGTGCACACTTTGCATTACTTCGATCTTGCTAGTGTTTGGTATTAATTTTTCCTTGAAGCTGAAAATGGTACAGTCTGCATATATTCCTACATTGACGCTGATAAACTGCAGGTTCCTAACTTGATTCAAATTACACAAATATTCTAACCATTGGCTTCAAATAAAATACCAGTACTGTTAAAGGTTATTAACGTCTATTGGTGGTAAAGTAATGGTGCAAGCTACAATGTATTGCACTTTGCTGCATCATATCTGTGAACAGGCCGTCAGCTCGTTCTTCGTATTTGTAATCGGCAACGCTCATGGAAGTTGTACAGTTAAATAAGTCATTAAACCATGAGTTTAACTAACAAAGCCATAGGTTTTATCACAAAACACTGGGTTTCGCTTTGTTTTCGAATTTTAATTTTGATTGTGAACAAAATCCAGGGTTTTGCCTTTGTTGTTGAATTTTGATACGATTTGGAACAAAACCCTGGCTTTTGCTTTGTTATTGAATTTTGATATGATTTTGGATGCGCATTACAATTTCTTTAGTACTTGTTAGGGTACAGGAAGTTGCTAGTTCACTCAGTGTGTATCAATAATGCGCTTTGCATGGATATCTGCATCAACGCACATCAATTCCTTGTTACTGATTTGTGCATCTTCATGCGTCCCAATGGCAAGGAAGGTGCCACTCAGCTGACCTGCCCCCACCCCCACCCCCCACCCTCCTATGTATTCTTACGTCCGCAAGTAAATACATCAATCAAGAATTGTGCCGTTAAAACATTGACATAATAAAATATTGCTCACTTTAAAAAAAAATATATTTGAGAGCAGATCAGCTACAGTTTTCGTGTCAGGTTGGAGCTAGGCTATCATTGAGCATGCAAATCTTGCGTTTGTAACGAGTAGGGTTACGGTTATGTGATACGTGCCGGATTTTTATCTGAAGTAAACGCTTCCTGAATGATTGGGTGGGTGGAGTGAAATTTTGGCATGCGCACCAGAGAAGAATATTTATCCAGTAATTATAGCTGTATCATCCAGAAAAGGTGGAAGATACAGACTGGGTGATAACCCTGTCCATATCACCACAGTGCCAAGGTCAATCCGTATCACCACAGTGCAAAGGTCACTGAGAACTACTTTCCTTCTAAATTCTTGTAGTAGGCGCACGTCAAGCATGTAATTTTCAAATGACCCAATTACTGGATCCTGCGTTACAGTTATTCATACGCAAAACTATGCAAAGCCTTGTTTGATGAAATAAAAGTTTAAACTGTTTTTAATTGTCTTTTTTTTTTTTCTTTTTTTTTTTGCATTGAACAATGAAAATGTAATTACAGCTATAATTACTGAATAAAAGTAAAACCCGCCGCGTGGAGGAGACTCGTCAGCAGACTGGCCTCGTTCCCGCGGCGGATCGCTCCTCGTGTAAGCATTCGGAGTGATCCGCCGCGGGAACGAGGCCAGTCTGCTGACTCGTCTCCTCCACTTGGCTGGTTTTACTATTGTACATGACCCCTCCCTGCTCACCATCTGGATGAAAATGTGGCCGGTCAGAAAAAAAAAAAACGCTCCTGGGTGCCATAACAAGAAAGGAGAGAAATACAGCACGGCGGTTTGCCAGAAAAGACAAGCAATCTTAAAGAAAGGCTGAGGAAGCCACGAGAATGTATATATGAAATGCCGACAACAGCTAGCTGATATGAAAGGAGAGAGAATAGCCAGTGGCTTATCAAAAGACAAAGAAAATAATGATAAGAGGGAGAGAGGGTTAAATACTTGTTGGAAACAGGCTAAGCGAACGAAAAAGATTAAGATACAGGAAAGTATACTTGTACAAAAGAAGACAGAACAAAGGTAGTACTTTTAAGAATCACTCAAAGAGCATTTGGAAAAGTTAACAATCCGCAGTGGGGTCAGGAACAATACCCATATGTCAGAAAGAATACAAACAAGATCAATGGAGTCTGAGCTATGTCATAGGATAAGTAACATTGAAAATGACACACCTGTAGAACAAATTCAATCAGGCAAAGCTCTGGAATCAGGTGATATCTTTAGCGAATTTATATGGGGGCCAGTGGGGATAAAGGCTGGATGCAGCTGCTGTTCGATCGTGTTATTCAAAAGAAACAAGTTCCCAGAAGTCGAATACGATTAAGGCATCATATATTCCAAAAAGGCTCTATGAGTCCACCCCGACCAACGGCGGGGGTGGGGGTCGGGATTTTTCTATACGGTATTGAATAAGAGGCTGGTTAGAATAATTGAAGGGCTTGGTTTACCGGGAGACATTCGGAATGGCTTCAGGCCAGGTCTGGAAGAAGAGTAGGGAATCCTGTATTCCTGCTCAGATTTCGGAATTAGCAATATACAGAAGAGTTTTCACGGGATTCTTGTATGTGAGAAACAAAAACAAAAACAAATAAAAAAAAAGTAAGTAAGCAGGTTCGGTTTGAGAGCAACACTCCTTATACACTAAATGCTTGATATAATAATGTAGAATAGACACTTTCAAATAGGGATCGGTAAAAGCGGACATGGACGTGTGAACATAGGCCTAAAACAGGGATGTGTGCTGTCCCCGGTTTTGTTGTGTGCTATATGTTAAGGAATTGGGTGATCAAGTGAGGAGTTGTTACAAGAGAATAATAATAAGACAACACAAAGGGTTATTTTTCAAGAGGTAACGTAATACCGAATCCTGAAGACACTTGGAGAGTATGCCGCATATATAGCTTGGATATACAAAATGTGAGCAAGGGACATATGAATGAGAAGGGGGATGTAGTTTAGTGTGACTATTTGCAGGGGGGGGGGCATAGCGGAAAACAACAAGTAAATGCATGTACAATTACCAGATTGACACGATAATTAAAAGCAGAAAGTAAATACTACAAAGGACGTGATCAGAAAGCACAGTGATCAATAGTTTTAACACAGCAGTCACAGTATCGGTGCTCTAGCTTAAATCGAGCAGCAATACCAGGAATGTTACACTGTTCATATATTGCCTTACTAGGGCAAACATATGACTGTGAAGACATGATAAATGCCTCAGCTGTCGAGGCCGGGATAGGCCCAAAGGGGACAGGTGTTGTGCATGGGATGAGTGTCTGGAAAATTCAATGTAACCGGGAACGGGAGTCCACTGGAAATGTTGAAATGACAGGCGGTGGACTTTACGTCCAGGCTCTGGCCGCGGGGACATGGCAGCAGAAGTTGATGGAGCATGGTTTCCCGGCTTTCTCACGTATTTCCCCTCTCTTATGCAAAGGTCACTTATCAGATACAGGACTCTGGCACATAAGCGAAGAGCTACAGAATTGTCAACATCAGCATCATCATTATCATCATCATCATCATGAATGGAGGATGTTTAAGGTAGACTGCATACTGTGGATTGAGCAGTCCGACAGGACGATAGTTATGCCTGCGTGCCAACACAATCACTTTCCTATGGATTCTTTCTTTCTTCCTCGCTGTCTTAATCATTTCTTTCTCTAGCTACAAATGTCCGACATTTTATTTGAAAACTATTACACGTAGAAAATCCAAACTTGGCATATTCATACCTCCATACTCAACCTCCCGTGTTGACCTGAAGAGGGAGACAGCTTTCGAAATTATGCAAATTATGGCCATTTGAAATACAAAATCTTGAATATCTTGAAACCTATTAGAGGTAGAGGTGCTATTCCAAGTTCAACTGATAAGTTTGTGCTAAAGGCACATCAAGTAAACCATAAAAAGGATATTTAAGGCACTTGAAAAGTTTACATGTTGAATATCTTATTATCCCCTACTTTGTACAATATTACACTGAAAACCTATAAGATATGGCCTATGTGATATTGTTGACCATATCCCATGAGTGGGACTACTTTTTAACATATTTGAAAAATCAGAGACATGGTTTTCCAAGTATGGAAGGAATCCATTCCATATTTGGTATGACTCTGGGTCAAATGTCAACTAATTTTTTCGTCAGCACTGGGGACTCAATGGGAGATGGATGCCAATTTTGACATTCTCCTTGCTGATATGGCCAATATGGAAGAAAACACGGGAAGGTAAGAAAATAATCATTTTAACAATACATTTATTGTTTCTGAAAATATATAATACACAATTGCCACTTTTTTTTGCCCTGATTAAAAAATAAATATCTGGTTAACAGTGAAGCATCAGATCAATGTGTTGAAGATTTTCTATGTGCATGCTGGGGCAAGTGTCTGGTCTTTAATGCCTGTGTAAGACAATAATGGTCATTAATATATTATTTCAGACGGTCCTGATGATGACTTCCTGCTCCAGGCTATGGACCATTACCTGGACGAGCCCCTTGAGAGCCCAAGAAGCGAAGAATCCAAGGACATGGAGAGACCCCAAGCGGCCGTGACCCAAGACGCTGCACTGGTTGACAGAATTGGCACTGTTCCAGATGCTGTCCCGGCAGAAGCGATGACCACGGATGAGAGCAACACATACGATGTCCTTGAAGAACAAAAGAGAGACAATTTAAGAGACTGTATTCTGTCCAAGAAAAATAAAAATACTGTTAAACAAACAAATTTGCATGCACGAAGGTTCGTGGAGTGGCTGGCGTCCCCCCCCCCCCCCAAATGAAACTAGGCCCCTGATCGATATTCCAGTTGTTTCAATGGATAGGTATGGTATCTCCTATTTGCTTGAACTGAGAAAGCCGGATGGCAACGACTTTGAACCTGATTCCCTGACAACAATTCACAGATGTATCAATAGAAAGTTGCAAGAAATTCATTATGATTACGATTTAGTGAAAAGTAAAGAATTCTCTACCAGCAAAAAAGTGTCAGAAGCCAGGCGACGAGAACTTTTAAAAGCAGCTAGGGAAGGGAAACCGTCCAAATAGCGCAGATGAGTTGACAAACGAGGTGGAAGAAAGATTATGGGAATCAGTTCAACTTGGGATAGCATCACCTGCTGCTTTACTTAATAATGCATGGTTTTCTAACACGAAATTTTTCGGATTTCGTGGAAGTCATGAATCGAGGCAGTTATGTTCGGGGGGGGGGGGGGATGTCACTGAATTTTGATGAAAATGGGAGTAAATTCTTGGAATTTAATGAGCGAGAAACGAAAACTAGTGATGGAAATTTTACCCAGCTTAGACCTTTCCAGCCAAAAATTTTCCAAAATGTGTCGAATCCAGACAGATGTCCAATTAAAGCATATAAATTATATGCTGCAAAACGCCCTGCTTCAATGTCATATGCAATCTCGCCTTATTACCTTGCCATAAGTCACGGCCGAAAACAGGATGGTCCTTGGTATAAATCCCAGCCACTGGGTAAAAATAAACTTGATTCTATGATGCAGGCTATGGCCAAAAATGCAGGACTGCCTGGCAGAAAATCCAACCACTCTGTCAGACGCACTGTGTGCAGTCGACTGTTACATGCAGGTGTCCTGCCCACCATTATTCAACAGCTGAGCAGGCACAAAAATGTGCAGTCTGTCAACAATTATGCAAGAGCAAGCCGAAATCAACAGCAAGCCATATGCAGCATTCTCCAGGGAAATTCTTCTTCTTTCCATAGACCTCTAACTTCTGTCCAGAACACTCCCCAGACTGTCTTCATCGTTTGTCCCAGCTGGCGTAGCAGGTAGCCATCGCCCAGTTCCTTTGGGCAATGCTCGCAATGCTGCCGTCTGTGATGGGGCCAATCTTACGGCCCTCAGTCAGTTGAGCTCCACGGGTGCATACTTTGGAATGTTTGCTGGTACAATATTTCAAGGCAACGTGACCTTCCAATTCTCCTCTCCACCAAATTAATTCCATATGGAAATGATTAAAAAGTGTCTTTTCGTGGAGATTTTTTCCTGAAGCGACGGCCGTTCATAAATAAAAAAAATAAAAAAAAAAAAAAAAAACGTCATTCTATAGATCTGTGGCCGACCTCTTTTCTTTGTTGTTTAAATGTTATATTCATACGCACGAAATGACTTGTGTCAAAGTCCCGTGTAATGTAGTAAAATAAAATGTAACAAATATTATAAATTGTCTTTTTTTCTTTCTTAATGGACCGTAGGGGATAAATACAAAATAACCCTTGTCGTTAATCTGTCTAAACCGAATCCCCCGAGTTGTTTGCATGCCTGCGCGCCTGATCACCCAAGCGCGAATTTTGAGTTTAGCACTCAGACACCACAAAAACTAGAATGTCTGCACAGTGCGTGGCCCTCTCTGTGAAGTTGAAATAATGCAAATTAGGAGCAACACTAGTATACGGTGACCGCTTTGTTATCAGTCCACGCTGTAGTGTCAACAGTGATCCATAAATGAATCAAAGTTGCAATAAAAAGTGTACTCTAGAGAATTAGGTCGAGTTTCCCACAACACCACTTAGTCATGTTTATTTGCTATTTCGGCTTCAACTAGCCCCGAATGATGTGACACTGCAGTGGTAGCTCTGTCCAAGCTGCTCAACCATCCCATGGAGAGTGAAATACTCCACGCCTCAGGGAGCTAATGCACTTATTTGATTGCAGTGCTTACAAAAGCGTAAAAATCTATTCCTATTCGTTCGGGTCCATCCGTACTCACTTTTTTATTAATTTGATTTTAATATCTTTAACTTTTTTTCGTCGGTGTTCTTTCTCAAAACGATTGACATATTACCAAGCAATAAACCGGCATGAAATGAAGTTTATTGACCGCACCACGTAAAATTTGTAGCCATTTGTCACACAAGTAACACATACAGACAGTACATTAAACATACAACTTACACGATACCAAACACCACAACACAACAGAAGAAAACAAGACAAAAAGAGAAATATAAATAAACTTATGTACGGGTAAGACATATATAGTTGTTGGGCATGACAAAAGAGCACGTGGATGGGTGATTAATAATTGAGTGTACAAGATAAAAGATACAACGCTTTATTTTCAGGTCGGCATGTGTACAAAGAAAAACATTAGCGAAAGGGCTATTTAAAACGTTAGACAAATACTTATAACTAAAATGGCAGCATTTATACACAACTAAAAAAAAAAAAACTAACACCATAGACTTACAACTGATCAAATGTCAGACAGTCATGCATCTCTTTCATCTGGGTATTCGGACTAGAAGATTGTATCACATGCTGCGCAAGTGCATTTCTCGTCAAAAGTCCAGGTGACAGTCAGCTTTTATAAATTCTGTCAAAATTAAAGCAACTTTTATGATATTAAGGATCTAGTTCCAAATTTATAACCTTGGTAGCGCAAAGAGTTTTGACCATGAGTCACCTTGTTATATAATGAGGAAGGTCCAAATACTTAGATGTGCGGGAATCTTTATTTGACATATGTTGTTTAAAATGTCTTGTAAATGATTTGGTCTGCGGTCCCCAAAAGGTGTTGGATACTTCAATGACAAGAATATTGATTAACTTAGGCAAAATAACACTACGTTGACGTGTACCTCTACTGCCTGAAAATACAGTCCTGACTTCGCCCTTCCACATAACTTTGGCTTAAAGTAAAGAATACCATGGCCACCTGTATAGGAACATCCAAACGGACATAGGTAAGGCGTTGAACATTTTGTAAAATATTTCATGCTGCAAAATTGCGTCAAAACATTTCTCAGCGTCGAGTGAACAAAGGTATAAAAGAGATCTGGCTTGATTAAAATCACCATGTATAAATGCACACCCCATAGATGCATCTCTGTGTTCCTGAACCCGAACTGGGTCGGGGCATCACCAATAATGGAGCAAAGGTAATGTTTGATGATCTTGTAATGAATATATATATATATATATATATATATATACATATATATATATAAGACAGAGTAGAACATAATATTCCAGAGTTGCTATATTTGAGATGTTCAGGATAAAAAGTCTTCAGCACTGCTGTGCTACGTTTTATGACAAAATACACTTATTCACATCTTTGGGTGATATAACGACATCATCAAAAGTAATTTTCATATGATTACCCCCCCCCCCCCCATGGCTTTTACCTGACACTTAAAAGCACTGTGTTACTTAGATAGTTCACCAAAAGTCTTGCATTGAACCTATGTTGGCAAACTGATTCACATTAAGCGTGGAATCAATTTTGTTTCTCTTGGTCATTAAAAATAAAATCCAAAAAGTTAACATCTTGCAACCAATTCCTTATAAAACTGGGCGAATGTCAGACACTATTTTATGTTTCTCCTGTCGTTTTATGAGGATACTTTTTCTAATATTTGGAGAATGTGGACATGACCTGATCCGCTGGTGAGCAATGAAGTGTATTTAACACGTCCATGTCGACATTTAAGAAGGAATCTTTGATATCTTGCAAACTAAACATGCATATTTTATTCATATTTTCTCTAACAATGTCACAAATGTCCTGCTTTGTAGTGGTAGTAAGTGTGGAAGAAGGTGCGCTATCTGTCCCTTGGAGTTGCCCGTAAACAGTAACGGGTCCCCAACTTGTGCCCTTCTGGGCTTCGCCATTCTCTCCATGTTCTTGGTTTTGGCACTACCATGGTTGGGGCTGTGAATTCACGGTTCAATAACAACTCTGAGTAAAACCCCTACGTTTTCTGTCATATATTCCAAATATATCACCACTAAGCTCCTTGACACAAACACAACCTAATTGTGAAAGAAAAATGTAGAAAATAATCCACTCGTCGAAAAAAAATCTCATTACAAGCGTGTTTAACATGGAAGCAGATATATATGTGACATACCGACATGATTTTTTGAATGGAAAACAATTCAAAGCACCACCGTTCTCAAGGATTGAAGTCCTTTGAACCCTGTAACCCTGTCAGCGCTTTTTCATCGTAGCACTATATAGGCGTGAGTAGCAATTTGGTTATGCTATTTTCAGTAGCAAGTAAACAGGTCTGCCCATAAATTAATGTCCCAGGAAACTGCATACGGTTTACTTCCATGCATTGAAAAAAAAGCTAAACATTTTCCATCAATTATCAATAATTCCACTCATAAAGTGCTTTACTAAATTCAGGAAACGAAATTACATATATTAATTATATATATGTATGTATATATATATATATATATATATATATATATATATATATATATATATATATATATATATATATATATATATATATATAAATTAATGAACAAGTGATCATACTAAGTCGTTACATATCATATGCCTTCCAAGTAATATAATAAAAAGGCCTTTTATCAGTGTACATCATTCCTTTATAGTTTTGTGCAAGGGAGTGTTACTATGAAGGCCAGCGTACAGTGTGGGATACATATTTACAAAATGCCAGTTGCAAACGCACAGGGCTCTGCTTGCGATGATAAACCCGCATAATATATAGAGAGAGATTCGCGATCCGGCAGGCCTCTGTTTTTATTAACATATGGCAAAACAACTCTTTCTTTAAAGCGATAGACCTTTAGAACCTTGGCAATTTCCTTGAGCACACCATGCATGATGAAAACGTATAGTTTGTGTATCCCGGAGGTAGAACTTCATTCAAAGACGCCTTTGATCAATCAATGGAAGCCAAATCAGAAAAAAGTTACAGCCTCTGAACCGCTCTATTGTCGTAAAAGGCGGAAGCCTTTATGAAGAAGCACAAAGCAACATCAGGGACTTGTCAAATATCAGCAACTCGGCTATTGCACAGATAATTTCCGTCCTTGTCAGTCGTCAACTGATATGTGTATGATCATATCTTTATATTCTTTTATATGGGAATCTTTTAAACCATCCATTAGTATCAATTAGGGCATTTCATAGACGACAGGATGTGGATGCGTTGTCCAGAAGCAACAGAGTAAACGATGTCTAGCCTAAAGCCTTTTTGAGGAGTCACCTTGAGTGCAAGGAAATAAATCAGCGAACTCAACTGACTTTACATACGTCATTGCATATGGTTGCAGTATAAAACATATGCACGAGTGTAGTATTTCTTTTTATGCTGCAAATCCCCCCCCCTTCAAAATCGGTGGTAAAAGGAGCTGTTCAGATGACCTATTCGGGACAACTGAGGTAGCAGGCTAAGGAAAGAAAAACAAAAGTGGCAAGAATCTGTTCAGACTACGCAATTTTAAGCCTAGCGATAGATGTTTGCTTTACAACTGAAACACAAAACCATTGAGTCGGCATGGCTCAAGTGAAAACATGCATCGATCATATTCTTGAAATCCCCGCGTTCTTTCGTGTTGTCATATATATTAATATGGTACCATTGGTGCAAATTTGCACTGCAAAATGACAATTTGCAAAACACCTTTACCAGACATGACGTGGCATCCAGGTTTTTCTGTTTTGAACATAAAGTTCATTAAACATTACTAGTATTCAGCATTAAGTCCATTCTTTGTCGCTCAATGTTGTCTGTGCTGTAGACGGAATGCTTGCAACAAACAACCAGATAGGAGCTCAGCTTGGTGTGGTCGTGGCTATTCCATAGGACTTGCTTATCAAGATTTTAACAAATAATATTAATGGCTATGAAGTGATAGATATGCTTAGATGCCTCCACAACTCTGACAAAAAAGATAACTTTTTTTCGGAAGATAGGGGATGGGGGGATCTCCTTTTTGGCCGCAAACAAGGTCTGCAGGAGCTGCTTCTGTATATAAAAGAACGAAAACACCATGTTTATAGTATGAATTTGGCACTGGTCTGACACAGTATCTAAAACAAGCTTAAATTATAATTTTCCATCTACATGTACACTTATTTCCATACATTAATATAGCCTCCGGGGTTGAGTAGAAAAATTCGCACTCCGCTGCCGATGGTCGGGTGTTTGTTGTTATCAACAGGAAGGAGGTGTTACAATGTTGTTCTGGCATCTTCATTGCCGATTATATAATATTCCATAGCAGCGACAATTTCTTACCTAAAAACTGGCTGTGTTTTTGGCCAAATGCAACATGAAAAAAGGAAGTGTACCACAGTATAGCGATTGCTTCAATAAGGAAACAAGACGAAATGTACCAGTTGAGGACCTTACATAGTCTCCTCAAATGAAGTTATATACCCTAATGTCTATTTTACTGAAAAACTATCTATCTGTCTGTCTATGTATCTGTCTATCTATCTATCTATCTATCTATCTATCTATCTATCTATCTATCTATCTATCTATCTATCTAGTTATCTATACATTAATTTTCGATTAATACAATTTCTTTCCACGTTTGCTTTTTTCACATTTGTCGGATCATGCCAAATAACGTGCACACTAGGTACCTTACCTTTTGACTCTACTTTGATAACAACCCGCATGTGTTGTATGGCTTCACTGAGAGCCACAAAGGTAAAGCAAGGAACTGCCGTCAGACACATGTTTGTAGGCAGAACTCCTAAATATGTGATTGTGGTCTATCGCAGATAACCTGGGTTTTTGTCAAAATCTACATAGCCTGTCTCAAAAATATTCTATGTGAATGCAATACTATTAAATTTACTTTAAAATCAGGACTGCTCATACTAATCGTGTATTGTAAGTTCTTAGAAAGGTGAGGAGCTTCCAGAGATTGTGCAGGGTGTCCATGGTATCGAAGACCTATATCGCTGCTGTTGTTTTACGCTGAATTTATGCTTTCGCAGACAGTAGTGCTTATGTGAAGTTGATAAGAATGCGGATCACGGCACACGTTCATTGAAAGTAAGAACCGTTAGAACGGCGCCGCTAAGAGGATATGAGGAGCATAAGTTCGAAAACTAGACAATTCGTATCTCTTTAAAGTAATTCTGGGGGGGGGGACTACCAGGGAAAGGTGTGAATTCGTGAATCATTTCTGCAGTTTACGTGCTTTTTTCCATGTGAGAATTCTAAAAATGACAAGCTATAAAGGCAACAATTGCCTAAAAAAAAGATACAATGAGTCTAGCTGCTGTAAGTTCTGATATGCTCTGTACATGGGTGTTTTAAGTTCATGTATTAATAAAATTGGAGGTTAAAATTAAAACAAGTTGTGCGGCAAAGTGTTTTCCCAAGAAAACTGCGCATGCCCCATTAGTTGCACTATCCTTGTGGGTGCTACACAGGTAAAAGTTTTCCCCCAACCCCTCATTACCCATCCGAAGATCTCTCTCAACATACCCCAGATGTCTCATTTCGTTTTCATCATCCATGGCATCTGCAATATACTCTCTCTCTCTCTCTCTCTCTCTCTCTCTCTCTCTCTCTCTCTCTCCCTCTCCCTCTCCCTCTCCCTCTCTCTCTCTCTCTCTCTCTCTCTCTCTCTCTCTCTCTCTCTCTCTCTCTCTCTCTCTCTCTCTCTCTCTCTCTCTCTCTCTCTCTCTCTCTCTCTCTCTCTGTGACCGGAATTATTTCCGTGTAGTGAACAAACGTATTTCCTAATGGTAGATGTAGTTGGCAGCATTTTATTTCCTGGAGACTTGAAAGGCGCGGCCATGTGAGTGTATTGAAGTGACACTAATGATTCCTTTTTATATGTTTGACATCAAACATATATAACTGCAAACACACGCAATCCAATTACTTCAAATGAGACCAATGATGATGGCAGCAACTGTGTGTAGGACGTGTACTTACGGCCCGCCGGGAAGGAAAAAAATACTCTGAACATTAGCAGTGGGGCCAAACAGAAGTCAAGAAGGTTCCTTAACAAATTATTGGTCATATTTTTTTTCTGAATATATAACCGCTATTTTTATGCAAGTGACTGTAAGGATACCGAAACAAAGTATCATTTGGAATATATTGTGTGGTCAATCTGTGTGTGTGTACTAAAGTTGTCACATTATTCCGTTTTGACTGACGGAAACGGAGGTGTATATTATGAACACGAGAGACGCCACGCGTTTGCTGTAATCATTCTGCCGCCTGCGCCTTCCAGTTTAGCTTTTTTTATTTTTATGGTGGTCAGAAATGTTACTGGTGAATGCGTCATCCCTCTGCAGTTGATTTGTAAAGATTGTTGCAGTGTATCAATTACTTAATGCACGGTGGCATTCTACATGGATCAAAGATTAATATCGTCACATTCAAGTATTTATACAATACATTTGACTTTTAATCAAATCGGTTGCTTTGGTGGCCAATGAAACCACCACATGATGTATTTCACACCTTTTTTTCAAATAGATGTATTTGGGGTCATTTATTTTGAAAAATGTATATTCTTGAAATTAATTTGGAGTACACATAAAGATAAAAACTGACATACAAAACTACTGAGCGGTCCAATTGTGCAAGACCTATTTAACTTAATTGATATGTACCTGCGCCGACTGCGAAGTGCCTTCCTGTCTAACCGTCTTGGGTGGTTTTTGAGCAATTATACACTGCCGACAATATATATATATATATATATATATATACATATACAAAGGAATAGTTCCTACAACCGGTTTGCGGGTCATGCCCATTGTCTGCGGGTCAATTGTACTCCTCAAACCGGACTATGGGTAGTATATACCAAGCATAGATTACCACAGTTTCTGGGCATTTAAAGCATCGCATAGTATCTGGGGACATTTGCTAACTTGTACAATCCTGAAACCCCCTAGGTAGCACATTGAATTTAAGGCAAACATGGTTTATGGGCATTTTTGCTTCAAAATACAAGAAAGAATCCAGTAAGCTGCTTTGGAGAAGGGGAAACAGAAGGGGGAGGAGGGGAGGGAAGAGAGAAAAAAAGGAAAAAAACTGATAATCACTGGACGCATGCTTGTTGCCTGATAAGTAAATCTATCTCCGCTGTGTCGCACATGCTGGGCTCTTCTTGCGAGCTTAATCATGTGAACCAAAGCTGTGCAAAGATATTATGGCGCCTACTTGGTCTACTTTATTAAATTATCAATTTGGGTAGCATTTATCACATCATAGGGCAAATGTAATAATTTTGAATCCGTTTCCAAACCTAAAAGAAAAACTCATAACGTGGCTATTACATTTCTTCAAAACTATTTCAATCTCAGTTGTAACATAGCCGGGTGGATACTTTTTGAGGTTAATAAAGCATGTAGCAGTTACATGTCATGCAAATAAACAGACTCGTAAAATGATTAACCATGGTATACCTGTACCTGTAGTACCTTCACTGAGGTTTTAAAAAAAAATAAAATAAAAAAGATATTTAAAAAAGGAAAAAAAAGGAGAGAAACAGTTAGTGTGGCCTTAAGGGCTAAGGATATAATTGATATAGTTACATGTAGATCTCCATTGAAATCACATATTTAATCGATAGTTACATCATTGCTTTGTGGTTGGTAGTTAATGTTTCGCAGGTTACATGGATATTATTGATTATTCTACTTTTTCTTTACTATGTTATTATATGAAGTAATGTCTGTACATGTGACATTATGTGCATGTTTTGGGTAAATATATGTACATGGTACCCCATTCATTGGACTGATACCTATGTTATTGTACTATATGTTGAAAAAAAAATACAAAAAAGTGTGTCCTGCCTCACCTGGCTGAGCTATCGCCTGAGTTTTTTTTTTTTTTTTTTTTTTTTTTTTTTGATTTATCATAGAGAAACATGTAAACTAGTTGAAAATCTGTGATGACTGCAAAATGAAAATTCCCTAACTGTACATCTCTGGCTAATTTTAGCATCATATATCAATGCTTCATGTTCATTCCAAATTTTTGAATTCACTTGGTGAAATTATCGCTGTGCATTTATTTTATGTCTAGAGGAAAAGTGGTCCCGTTTATTATTCTAGACTTCTCTTCGATAATATGTTTGCTTGGTATATCACATTTCATTAATGTAGGCTCGCCTTTTCGCGAGTTTGAGTGGTGGGCGCAAATGCAGTGTATGTATTATTTTCACATTTGAGTCATATAATGTGTTGGTTTTTTTATTTTATTTTTTCTCTCTCACACTTTCTTCAGAGCCGCGAAAATCCCTAATCCTAATCAGAGGTAGAAACTCACCACCTGTCTGGAAATGAGCTGGTGCTGAATTTTGGTATTATGAATCTTAGTTGTTGCACTTAGTTATATACAACAAGAAGTCAACATATATTATAGGACCTCGCACTGTTCTAACTTTTCAAGCAAATTTCAGTTGTGTTTATTGTATTTCTTACTTCAGGTTATATATTTTGGGAGTATATATATTTTATGTTGGGTACAATCTGTAATTAATAATTTTAATCATGGTTGCTTAACTTACACTTTCCAGGTTCTCCTTATGATTGATGGTATGGCTAACTGTAATAGTATCTTAGATGGTCTGGGGGTGTTGAAGTAAATTCCCTGACTACACCATTGGAAACAACGTCAAATCGATATATTAATGATCCAAACTTTCACGAACCGAAATGAATTAAGCAGTCGCCATACTTAAATACTGGTGGGCTAATTAAACACTCGAAGAACATGAAAAACTTTCTTACACTTATTAGTTTAAATTGAGAATCACTAAATGTTAAAATCGATCAAATAAAAATATTCCTTCATAACGTAAACTTACATGGATGCTAACCGAGCGCTCTTTGCTTAGAAGAAACCTGGCTGGGCGATAATTCAGATATATCGCTTTTACAATTAGATAAGTATACTTTCATTTCGCAAGGAAAATGTTGTTCTGCACGAGGCGGCCTAGCAATCTACATTAAAGACTGCTATGATTATCGTCCATTAGCTGATTTTACAAAATCGGAAATTTATGAAAGCTTATCTGTAGAAGTGAAGCCTAAAAATGATGATAAAAATTAGTAATATGAAACATGTACAGACCGCCCCGTGACCTTACTGAAAATTATGATAAATTCACTGAAGAGTTCATGCTGGCCCCACAAAAGATGCAAAAATAAAAAAATGGACGCATTAATAGCGGGTGATTTTAATATTGACTTATTAAAAATTTACGAGAAAATAGCTTTCGGTCGTTTCTTTCATAAAATTACCACGTTAAGTGTTTCCCTCTAATAACTCTTCCAACTCGACTGTCATTGCGTCGAGGCACAATAATTGATAACATTTTGGTAAAGTTATCTGATAATAATATTTGCACGTCAAATTCAGGAATTATAACATCAACAACCTCGGATCATTTCTCTTACTTTATCTGTCTTGGTTTTCTTAAAAGGAAACGTGACTCTGTGCCAAAGTATGTTCAGGATCAACACCCAGATGCTATAAACACTATGAAAATAGAACTGTCTGAAGCCCAGTTGCATAACCAAATTGACCCTACTCTTGAAACCAACCCAAATAACTCTGACTCACTTATGAATACAGCCATTAATACTGTATTTAGAAAATCACTTCTCAATCAAAACAGTAAACTACAATATACACAAACACAAAAGGTCCCCATGGATATCTTATTGAATTATACGTTCTATACACACGCGAGATCGGTTTTATAACCAACTCAAACAAATTCCGCACGCTAGTGAAGAGTATGACATCCGTTTCTTAAACTTAAATACCCACAACAAGATTCTAAAAACAACATTAGAGTTGCCAAAAAAGATTTCTATAAGGCATGTTTTATCAGGTATAAAAATGATATAAAAATACATGGGTAACTATAAATGACTTAATTTGTAAATAGACTCAAAAGGAGAAAATGTTCCCTGATTCTTTTCACATAAATAGTGAACATGTTACTGAAAAAACTGCAATACTAAATAAATGCAATTTAATATTCACAGAGATTGGGCCAAAGTTGGCATCTCAGATAATGCCTATTGAAAACTGTTCTCATAAGGGTTATCTTATAAATCCAACTCCGTGTAGATTCTCGTTTTACCTTGTCACTGACGACATTGTAATAAATATCGTTGATTATCTAAAACATAAAAAAAGCTTTGCACATGATCTTTTATCGGCTTTTGTATTGAAGAAAATCAAAACAGAGGTATCAAAAGCTATTATCATTGTAATAAACTAATCACTTGCAACAGGCATCTTTCCCGATTTTTTAAAAATCGCAAAAGTGGTACCCGTTCATAAAAAGGATGACGCTTCTCTGATAGGAAATTTTAGAATAATTTATATTCTTCCAGCAACATCAAAAATTTCGAAAGAGTTATTTTTCAATCAAGTTTATAAGCACTTCAAAAGTAATAATCTATTGTACTCTAGTCTATACGGTTTTAGAAATAATCACTCAACTTAACTTGCAGCTATGGAGCTTAATAGACAGAATAATTTTAGATATGGATAAAGGAGAAATTCCAATTAATATTTACATGGATCTTTCTAAGGCCTTTGATACCTTAGATCACGAAATTCTCATTCATAAATTAATTTTTTATGGCATTCATGGTTTGGCCTAAGACCTATTTAAGAGCGACCTGAAAAATATATATCAGTATGTGGTTTGTGATGAATAAAAACCTGATTAACTTAATATTCATACAGGTGTACCTCAAGGATCAATTTTAGGCCCCCAACTATTTCTGATTTACAAAAATGATATCATGTTTGCCTTTTCGAAATACAACTTTATAATATACGCTGACGACACAACCTTGTATACGGCACTGAAACTTCTTAAT
>OZ026620.1:77893874-77936374 GCA_964020975.1 Hermodice carunculata | reverse complement strand
CAGTCACTATATTACCTTCCATCTTCACCTATTTAACCAAATTAATTAATCTAAATCTAAGTATTTTTTCCCATTTCTTGTAATGTTTTGTCAATTTTTCGTTTTGTGTTGCCATTTTATATTCTGCGGATTTCATTTCTTGTCCCACGTTCCTAAAATTTTCCAAACTAGGCCACTCTTTGCCATGGCAAAGCAATACTGTACAATAGAGAATAAATAGTACAAAAATTCCAATCCATCTATTTCTAAACCAAGCAAAATGTCTACTTTGGAAACGTTAATGTCAATGGAACATTGTTCCTTTATCCAACTAAGGACCTGGCACCGCAATTCTGTTGGATTACTTCACATTCATAGAAATATTGTATCAACGTTTCTTCTTCTTCTTCATTACACAATGAACAAACTTCACTTTCTTTGATACCAAATTTAAATAGCATTAAATTGGTAAATGTTATTCTATGCATAAAACAACACCGAAAAGTTCCCAGCTTGGCTGAGATACTAGTCTTGTAAATTTGTGTGAAGTGACACTACCAAAATGCATCATCTGATCCTGTAGCCAAATCTCGATTCCTTGAAAAGTGCCAATGAAAATAGTATTCCTCAATACGGAATATAGAAAAGAACAAGATTTTTCAGCTGTTATTACTTTGTCTTCATAGCATATGCGTCTGCCGAGTCCAGCCATCATTTATGACAACACTGCAGCTTTTTGGTATTGCTTACACTAAGCAATAGTGCTTCTAGTGGTTTGTTGTCACATGTGGCTACTTTAAACAGAACATTTGATACGACAAGAAAAGACCTTGCTTGATCAAGTATATCGAGCTCTGTATTAATCCCTTCTTCCCACGAATTTGCAAAGTGCACATATTTATTTTCAATCCAGACCCAAGCATTGTACCGTACATGTTGTTCTACAATATCCGGAAGGTTTGTTTTTTTCTCTGTCTGTATAACTGCCTTCCAAAATGAACTTTTAACATTTTCATAAGTAGTATTAAAGTCTTTACATTCACTGTTACATTTCCAAATACCGTTGCGGTTTGGCAACTGTCGAAGAACAAGTACTTCCCCTTTTCCATTGTTTTCAGCCCCAAATAGTCCTTTAATGCAACTTAGTTCCAGTGCTGAATTTTGGGATCTATTATAATTTTCAATGCTACATTGGTCTTAAGATCCTACAACTTTATCTCGCTTTATTTTACCTTTCCTTTGTCCACTCAATAAAAGAATTAAGGGCAATCTCAAGTTTTGTAGGAAAACCTTGGTTTTATGGACAAATCCCTCAATTTCACCACAACGCTCTGAGTTTTATAATAAAAAAGCTGGTTGTTATGAACAAGGGTTTTGGTGACACAAATGGTTGTCTAAATTTAACATGTGTTAGTAAGGTCTTTACAAAACCGAGGGCTTCGTTAATTTCATGGTACATCTCTTAACGTTATAAATATATATGCAGCAACCAATAAGAGGTAGCATTTCATTATGTTCCCCTCCTACCGGAGGAAGGGCATACAGTAATCGCTTTTTCCATGCTTCCATGTGTCTGCTTTTCGTTTCAGGGCTATCATTCGCTTGTCCTTCAGCTTAGGATTAATAAAACTTTCCACACATGTGCATTTGGACATAAATGTGTGTTGTGTACCAAAAGTAGATCACTAGGCCCAGTATCTGGGTCGCAGTGACATATTCTTGTAAAGTCGTGTCCGGTCAATAATTTCTTTACTCTGTACGTTAGATCAATAAATAGTCACACACGAATGCATCTACAGAAAAGAGTGTGTAATATACCAAAAATTGGTCAGTAGGTCAAGCATCTGGGTCACAGTGACATATCCTTATAAAATCGTGCCCGGGCAATATTTCCTTTCCTATGTAAATTGGATTAATGAAACTTTCCACACAGATGCATCTATACATAAGGGTATGTCAATTTCCAAAGTAGGTCACTAGGTCAAGTATCTTGGTAACAGTGACATATCCTTGTAAAATCGTGTCTGGGCTTTATTATTTCTTTACTATAAAACTTAGTTTCATTAAACTTCACACACACATATATCTTGATAAAAGTGTGTAATGTAACAAATGAGCCTAGCAGGCATGGATCCAGCAAGCTGTGATTGCCTTTTAATTCCCTGTGCAGATCCTGTCCATTTACTTGAAACTGCTTTATGTGTAAAACTCTAAGTTTCATTATGAAACCCTAGGTTTAGTAACACAACTGTCAGTCTAAAGAGCGTGTGTTGCTTGAGTCTTCACAAAATCCTGTTTTTTTCCTCAAATTACAACTTACAAATTACACAGGTTTGTGGTGAAACCCCTTGGCTTTGTGTACGAAACTCAGGGTTCCAGCCAAATACCGGGTTTTTGCGCACAGACTCAAGGTACTGTAAGGTAACACAGAGTTTCATAACAAAACTCTAGCATGCAGCTATCACAAAGCCAAGGATTTTTGTGAATTATTGGACAATACAACTTCCATAAACACAATATGTGAAGAGATTGGGCTAGATCTACACAATATGAAATGTAAAGAAAAAATGGCGTAGAAAGTAAAAACAAAGCAAAGATCATTTTCAATCGACAACTATAAAACAACCACACCTATATACTACAAACAAACCCAACAAAATCCTCGAGAGCTCTCAGAGTCGAACCGGCTACACGTGTTTTTGGTGACAAAAAAACAGGTGATCATGCAGGAAAAAGTAGCTGTGTAAGGATAAGATATGGTTCGTCAACAGTCAACAAGGATCACACGCGACCTGCTGTAGATTATTACTTTTGGATTTCTCCCTAGAGAAGGTAAATCTGCCACGCATTAGGAAAATTTCCGAAATCCGCTGAATACAGGGAAATGCCGACAGCCCCACATACTTGACACATTTTGTACGGATCAAATCTGTCTATATTCTAATTCAGCGTGAAGAGAAAGAAGCACAAGGTGCAGATGATAACACATCCTAAGACATTGCAACAAATACAGTACCACATGTGAGACAGGTTTAGGGACGCTAAAAAATGTAATACGAAAGCAATTAGCTTAACGTTTTTTGGAGCAACCGTTTTAATTTTTTCAAACGGTGTTTAAAAGAATGGTTATAATATACAGAAAACACTGTAGCATGATCTGTCTTCATAGACTCCAACGCACGGTACATCCCAACTCTGTCCAGAAGATCTGGTCAACCGTTTTGGAACAAACTGCATTAACACGCATTTGCACATTTATCCATATGAATACAGTAATTATGGTACTGTATACCCATATTGATATTACACAATTGCAATCATTCGATAATAAGAAAAATATGAGAAATAACAACTGGGCCAGATGACACACACACACTTGTTAGAAAATTGGTGTATATTTACTTCACGTCTAAAAATAATCTTGCTAAATACTTCAGGCAAACTCCAAATTGTAATAACAAACACATTTTGTCAAAGGTAGAAAACATCAAAGCACCACTTATTTAACAGCTTGCAATTCTGATGTAATCAGAAGTTTTCCTGTCAAAATAATTCGTTAAGTCGTTGGTAGGAAAACGTATTTTAACGATCATATTGAGACCAGAAGCAGAATCGGAATCTCCTAAATTCATTAGAGCGTGACCTATTGAACACATTTGGCAGACACCTTTCCAAGGTAAATCCCGGGGTAGTTCGGAAGAATGTGAGACTAAAGTGGCGGACCAACAGCGGATGTCCAACCGTCTCATCGGCGCAATTTTTGCGTGACAGTTTGTGGTGTGTGGAGCAACAAATCATACCCTTCCTATCATTTACCATTTTTTTATCCTTACATTATTATTACTTATGTTACATTATAAGTGCTTGCTAATATTTCATATGTAAATTACCCCTTTTATTCGGAGTAGGTGAAGCTAAAATCAATTTTCAATTGATTATCACTTGGAACCATACCAACACATAGGGCTTCTTTGGGCGACGATCGTCTTGTACGATACCATTATCTAGCTAAGTCAGGATAGACTACAAGAGACCTCCGTGTACCTATGATTATCTTTTCTAGCTAGACCATTATTCTTTGGTAGTTTATCTGTGGGTGTCCGTGTTTGTTATGGAAAATTATAATGTTATATATGTTGATGCTGGATACTGAGCGATCAATAAAAATGTGCATTGAATTGATATATCATGTATAAGTTGAATTCATGTGGAATGCAGAAATATCACATGCATCAGATTTCAGAATAATTGGTTAAAAATTTACAGTTTGAAAATAGTTGTGATAGAGATTTTTCCCGACGTGAAATATTATGGGAAGTTACAAATTGCTCATGCATATAAATAGAAACCCGCATTTACGACTGCACATACTGTAAAATATAACTCAGTGACGAATTGCAGTTTCAGTTTAGAAAAAAAATAGAGGCTATTAAAACAGACAAGATAGTCATAATAGGCTCTTGTTTGGTGTGCTGTTCATATGTGTACATACAGTTTAGTGCAAGAGGAGACCGCGTGGGTTTGGTAAGAGCAAAAGATACCTTTCGGTATCCCGAGTCTGTTCATGACGTGGAATCGCAGGGTGTGCAATTACAGGAAATTTAAATTAGCTTCTCTCAAAGCTCCTTTCCTGATCACAAAAGTCTCCAATAGGCAATCGTTAATTCACTTTGTGATTCTGGTCTGGATACTTTCAATGCCTTTGTTCTTGTATCATCTCTTGATAAAGTAACTCCTAAATATTGGATGTCAATTGTTTAACCAGAGTGCTCTGCTCAAATAAATGTCTTTGCTCATAATTCTGAACTCGAATACAAACCATTGAGTCCTTTTTCGTTTTCATTTACACTTGTAACCTATTGATTTACCCCCCCCCCTCCCCCCAAAAACGGTACACAAATCACCGTGATTTGGGGCTAAGCATAGCTAATTCTGTCATGTCAGTATAGGATAATAGATATTGTTGTGTCAACACAACGTTCAACGTTCCATTCAACTTCACCAGCAAACAGGTCTATGCAAATTAAGAACGAAAGGCAGTCTCCAATTGACCACTGAAATACACATGCACTTTCGGATTGCCAAGCTTCGTTTCTATACGCGAAATCGCGTAAAACATAAGGCGATCGGTTGCACCAGTTTACAGCCAACGATAGACTCCTGAATAATATAACTTTTAAGACCTTTGACATATGAAGCTGGCCTGTTGTTAAGCAGACTAAAATTATGTTGCTCCAGAACTGAGTTAAGGTAAAGGATGGTCATTTTAATTGCCGGTTTTCCTTCTTTCATGTGTGAGGGAGCTTGGTTTTCGTTCATCCAATCGCAGAAGAGTGACCTACAACAAATTACTGCATATCATACACAATGGCTTACATGATTGCCATATCCAAACGTGAATCCAATATTCCAAAGGCTCGTCCTTGCAATCCAAACGTACCAAATTGCTGTCCCATTTAAACCCGAATCCCAATATTAAACTTCAAATGTCAGTTTTGAGCACTGTGCTAGATTGAGACATTTGCCTCCGTGAATTCAAAGGACCAGCTCTTATAACAAAACTATCATCAGCTGTAGCAGCAGAGTCCAAAACACTATCCCCTCAATAAAGAACTAGAAAAAAATCAAATATACTGGTGAAACCACACCATAAACCAATTTCATTCCGCCAGATTCTTGTACCATTACCAACATCATAACAACCAGGGAAGTTACCAAAATATTTCATAGGAAATGATCCGCTGATTGACATTTTTCAGATTGTACTGTAACAGACTTTAGACAGCTTACCAAAGGTAAGTTTGTAGTGGCTTAACTGGTTTTATGAGGTTCCTATACTAGCTCTCTGGAAGACACTCTCTAACATTTCAAGCCGGTCTTCATGCACAAAATATCTTTCACAGTGTTTTGTATTGGGTAACCAGGTCCACACACAGTACGTACTACCAGCATAATGATAAGTAGGCCTAACACATCATGTAACATCAAAATATTTTTACCATGTTTACAACTGAATGTATACTGTCTAATCCACCTTTATGGTGAATAGGCTTAACATAGAATGCACTGCCAAAAAGTCCCGCGAAATAAAACACAGTGTGTACCACAATCATTACCTAAATCGGCATCACTTGCAGTTTTTGAACTAATGATAAGCACAACCAAACTAAACACAGTATGCACTCCACCCCAAAATTAAATAGTTTTGACATAGAAAGTGTTACCCAGAGGTCATTATGTTCAAATATATTATCGTTTGTGTGTCTATACCATCTAGACAACAAGGCTGAGAAATAACAATATAGGTAAGCACATCCTAAGTGCATTAAAGCAAAACTGTTGCTATGCTTAGAGAAATCAACATTGTATTTTTCATGAGAACATCTTTATGTTTCTTTTGGAATTTAACAAACACTGTCTTTAACTTTATTTTGAACAAAATTGTTGAACTTCGAAGTTTGGTGACCAGCAAGTTATGTCTTTGAGGAAAACTGAAAAAAACTGCACTCCTGGGGATGTTACTCAACGTATAATTAAACTTCAATATTTCTATATTGACGTCACACATGCAAAATTCCAACTCTTTTTTTTTTAATCATTGAATACGTGTATATATATAGAAATGAATATGACATATTATGCTGTTCTTTGAGTAAACTCCAGTCCAGGATATATCATAGAAATGTTATCTTTAAAATATTTATTTTTAAAACTCAGCAGATAATTCATGCACCCAAATGTAAAACTGAATAACTGACCATGATAACGCCTGGTATCTTTTGTCCATTTTCCTGAAACTCACTTTCAAGATAAAGCACGTAGAGATTAGCCAAATGTGGAGCAGAGTCTTCTCACATGCAGATACCTTTAACCTGCATGAAGACACCGTTACCGAAACAAATGTAAACTTTAATAACAAAATTATTGAATAACAAAGTCTTTATAGTCAAATGCAATGCATGCACCATTTTTGTCTCATTTCCACCAAGGAAGGCATTCACGGAAGTAATAATTACCTTTATATGCCGCATTACTCATCAAACTGTTGACATACAACTTCGTACAACTCATTAAATGTTTATCTAAATTGATGTTCATTTTCATTAAGAAAACAAGTAAAGATTGGTGAAAAGTGGGTCACAGTTTGTTCACAAGACAATACTTATAATATGCCTGAAGACACTACTGCTCCCCCCCCCCCAATATAAAAATATTAAAAAATATATATATATATATATTAGCTTTCAAGTGATTGAATGATAACAAAGTCGTCATAGTCAAGTGTATTCTGGCCGTCTTGCAAATCACCAACGAATGCATTAATGGAAGTAATTATTAATATATTACACCGCATTTCTCATCAAGCGGTTTACATATACTTCTTACAGCTCTTTTATTGTTTATATAAATTGACGTTCTACAAAAAAAAAAGCATTGGGAAGCCCACATGCTCTATAACCCACAAAAAGCTGCTGTCTTCCATCACACCTTTACCGATAGTAATATGCTCAAGTATTGATTTAAAGTGCCACGTGATCTGTCCAGGTTTAGTACTTAAATTATCAAAGAAATGCTCTTTGCAAAATACTTGTACAAGAACTGGACTCTTTCTTAATTACGGGTTATTGGAGTATTCTCATCAATTATAAGTGGGAATACAAACCAAATCTATTGAACTTTTTTTTGAGCCATAGTTTACAATCGTTTGAGTCGTGCAATTAATGTAATAGATAGATAGATAGATAGATAGATAGATAGATAGATAGATAGATAGATAGATAGATAGATAGATAGATAGATAGATAGATAGATAGATAGATAGATAGATAGATAGATAGATAGATAGATAGATAGATAGATAGATAGATAGATAGATAGATAGATAGATAGATAGATAGATAGATAGATAGATAGATAGATAGATAGATAGATAGATAGATAGATAGATAGATAGATAGATAGATAGATAGATAGATAGATAGATAGATAGATAGATAGATAGATAGATAGAACACTTACTTTCTACTTGGACTTACAATTGAGATCCAAAATTCTAGTCTGCTTAATCCGTTCGCCATAAAAAATCATTCCAAGCACCCTAACGGAACATCATAAACCAATATTAATCTTGTACGAAATCCATTTTTTTAGACAAAGTGGGAACAGGATTGTGTGCAGTGCTTCAGCTCTGCTGCATACATAATAACGAGTTAAAATAGCCACATTACTATCAGAGGCATCATCCAAGAGAATTGAATTCATGCCAAGTCCGTCCAAACACAAAATACCTTGGTTAATTTTTTTTTTTTTTTTGTAAATTCCATTTCGAACTTAAAAATAAAAAAACAACATTCATCTTCCCATAGCAATGTGAAGAAATTTCATTCCTGGTGGGCAGTCAACCATTAAAAGCAACTAGTGGTTTAAAATTGGTCGTCTCAAACATTGAAATAGATGCCTCAACAATTACAACCTTTATTTCTTTTTCTTTTATTTATTATTTTTCAAAAGATAAAGGGCTAGCTGACAATTGATAAAAATAGAAAAATTAATGTCACAGCACTAAGTAGTTAACAAATTGTCATCTAGCAGTTTTCAGAAGTGCAATTTCAAAGCCTGTATTCCGTGTGGAAAATTTGTTTCAGTTTCAGAATCTACCATAGCCCTTTTTAAAGTAGGGGACATGCCAGCCATGTTGTCAATGTAACTATAAGCAGTGAATCTGTCCAGTAGTTTCAGATACGTTGCCGCAAAGGTGGTGCACTGTATCTCTATGGTGACGCAACGTATTCCAAAGACATTGCTGGCCATAAGTTTCAATTGTTTTGCATGTGAAACCCCTTAAAAGCCCATCTTAAAGGCTCTTATCATGAGTGCTGATATGCCAAAAGAGATGGCACATGAAAACATATATCTTTGAGTGTTGCATGTCTATGCAGTGGCGTAAAGGTCGTCAGCGGTAGATTACTATATACATAGGGTTGGCCAACAGAAATATCCCTGGGAATTCTGGAGCTGGCAGAAAGGTCTGTGGATCATGATAAATCTATATATCTATCTTAAGTGTCTAAGGCCTTAAGGATGCGTACCAGACTGAAATGTGCCACTCCAGAGTGAGCTATCACCAAGTAGAGCTAAGGAAGTTGGTCATTGATGCAAAAATGTCACGTCGCCATGCTTAACTGTATAGTATTCTGGGGTTTGGAAGTAGGGCAACCACTTGAATGGAGTTTGTAGCATATCCTACCATGAGTGGTGCGTCTGTAAAAGCTTTACAAGAAGCGTTTGCAGGGGACGGGGATGTTAACAGTTCAGAGGGAGAGTGAATATCTGATTGAATATTGGTATAAATATCAATGTCAGTGTAGGCCAAGTTTCCGTAAATCTCTGGAGCAACAAATGTGTATAGAACTCTGGGTCAAGACGTCTATATGCAGTAATTTTCCCTGCAACTTTCAGCTTCGGCATGCCATAATAATCACCCAGTCTCTTACAGGCAGTACACAGATATGTGTTGCGTGTTGCCCCTTGGGGAGGAGTGATCAGACTGGCTCTGGCACTCCTCAAAGGTTATGCAATACAACAAGTAGGACATAGGCCATCTTGAAATGTTGTATGGCGTCAGCGTCTTCACGAGAGGTCACATTTGGAACTGGATTTCAGCCACTTTGAAAGGTTACAGAAGTTCTTCCAGGCATAGTGTACGAAGCGTGATGTTGGCTCTCAAATGAGATTTTCCATGTGCTTATGTACTGCAACACCTTGGCTGTCCCTATAGGAAAGGTAACGTAATGCTGTAATAAAACCAAACAAGCTGGCCACCCGGCCCTTAAGACTCCTGGAGGCAAGGCCCTATAAACATTTCGTAATCTAAATGTAGATAGACCTGTACTTTATTCCATACTACTCTCAGTTTCGAACCAATTAAAACAACATGTCTCCCAACTATTCCTAAGCAAATATTTGACAAAATATTATATCATATTACTAATGACAGCTTTCTATATACTTTTAAACCTGTAATATTGCAAGCAAGACACCGAAGCATGATTTCATTCAATTAATATATTATGAGAAAGGTGCAGATTATATAAATATGTCCCATAGATTACATATTAAGAATGTGTATACATACCAGCTTACTTTGATGCTGTTGCTCCCAAAGTTTCATGCAAATATTCAAAAAACTATTGCCTCCAAGATATTTAACCACACGAAAGATGTTAAAGAATTTGATCTAGATAATTATAAAGAAAACAAATACCCATGCCCATGTCATAATATTCTTTAATCATTATTGTCACATAACTACTCACGATCTTTATATTGCATTAAATGATGCACCAGGAAACTAATTTTGAAAGGGGCTAAGTACTATGAGCAACATTGCATGAGGTGAAGAGAATACTATTATTATGGAAGCCGTTGAAAAATTTGCTAGGAAATGGGGAAAGAATGATAAGTTTGAAATTTCCGTCTTAGATGAATCGACAGGTGAAATGACGCATAGTGCTACAAACAGAAAAAAAATAAAGCAGCCAACCCACCACCAGATGCTGTTCTCGAAAATCCAAAAGATATTCAGTGCCTGCAAGAGATAGATTATAAATATGCTTTTGCACCTGCTTAAGTCATCCAAGCAATATCATTGTCATACACAAACAGTTTTATTGGATGGTTTTCATGGATGAATTCGGCCTGTTGACAAACTCACGTTCTCCAACATGTGAAAATGTGAATGAATCACTGACTACTATTTTGAACAAAACATCGACAAATTTCATTTTCATCTGGACTGAACGTTTCTGATGTACATGTCCATTTACTCACTTCCAAAACTGCATAAAATGTTTTATATGTTCCGGTTCACAGCAAGTTCTAAATATTGCTCCACTGAAGAATTGCCAGCTTTGTTGTCGAAAGGCATGAAAAAGGCACAAGAATTCTTATTAAATTACTTTGGTCAGAGCATCTTTGGGTATTCACAAGTTTTGGATTTTATCTGATTCGAAGATTTTGTTAGAGCAGTAGAATGGTACTGATAATCATTTACCATTTAAACAGATTTCTTCCTGGATCGTTCCCACTTTATACACAACTGTCCCATATTTCCATTTGACAGTATATGTCAAGTATCTCATATATAAAACATATTAGAAAAATAACTTTTGTCAGTGACACTATGTGTTAATAAATTTGAACAAATTATAATTTATTTTTCCCTTTTGGATTGTGTTGTCCATATAACTGCTTAGCTATTTATCACTGTGGTCCCATCTTGGGTTTCCTAGTATGATCAGTGCGTCTTGTTTCTGGTTTTCCTCCAGCTTAAAGCTGAACTTGCGATTGCACTCTTTTCTAAATTGCACTAAATGTGCTCGAGGGCTCACTCCATTTATAAAGAATCTAGTCTGTTCAATTTGGCTTTTTCTCCGCTTGAGGTGGGACCAGTCACAGCCACATATGCCGACTCCATATTCTTCTTCACTGGCAGTCATCCAAATTTTTGCCTCATAATTTCCCAGTGGGGAGCTTCTTGGGAACGTCTCATTTCGTATTTTTTGTCTTTACTTTGGTATCTTATTTCATCGGGATACAGCTTGCTGTTAATTGTTGTCGTTTTTTTTCAGTTGGTTGTTCGCCATGACACGTTTCTCACACCTAGCATACATATTTCCGTCATACAGGTGGATCGTCACGCCATAAAAGCTCTGTGAATATTTTAATGTCACGAGTGTTAACTTATTGAAATATTCAGTGCATATGGCGCTATGTATGCTTGTCACGCCTGCAATATGATAGTTTTCTTTATGAAAAATTTAGTATAACATGCATATCAACAGGCATAGTTATTTCAGGAAATTCAGTATCAAAGTTTAATACTGTTTCTCAAGAGCACCTGGAAGGCTTGAACTCGAAGCTGTTTGTCAAGACCTCTTGCCATGGAAATGAAACATGATTTGAGCGTATAAAAATGTATTGTGTAGACAGCTTAGTCATGTAACTTGCAAACTGTGTAATTTGTGTGGATAAAATTGTGTTCACGTCTTAAGATACGCAATGTAAAGTTGCACTTGTATGAAGAAATATTTAAATAATGGTATGTTAATGTGCATAAAAGTACTCATGGTTTGTGCTAGTATGCGTAGATATCTTTAATGCTGCGTTGTGTATTTAATCACTGTAAGGTGGCCAGCATAAGGTAAACCGAAGTGTATTTACATAAATGCAAAAGTTTAAAATTATTGAAATGGGCTCAAGTATATAGAAATTAAAGCATGATTATAATATATGTGCTGAATATACTTACTCAGGGTGTCCAAATTTTCTGAACATAAGGATGTTTCTCGTAAACGTACTTGATATATAAGCAAGTTGTGTATTTGCCTTTTCCAGCTAAAAGGAAGTGCACTGCGAAACATTAGTACCGCTTTGTCGTCAGAGTTACTGCTCGTATAAAGTTGGAATACATGTTACCTGCACTAGAATGTCCTGATCTTCAGTCACGTTGTCAAGGTTAATTACCTTTGCCAGAGTGAGCTCATTTGACTCCTTTGACTTCCATCATTTACTGCTATTTCCAAAACATACATAGCATGTATGAGATAAGATATTCCTTAAATATGAGAGTTGCTAACATCAACTATGTTTTAACTACTACTTACTTTTGTTGATGCCTATCTCAAGTCAGAACAGATATGTTTACCTTTAAACTGCATTTCCCATTCGTAGACCGTTATATAAAAAATTATGAGGCTGTTGGTATGTCTACCTTGAACATGTGGATTTTGGCCTGGCTTGTTTAATGACTGAAGTGTTTTGATAATGGATTTTATTTCATTTTATTCTATTTTTTTTTTTTTTTGGTCCTCGGATTTTCGCTGAAGTTTCTCTACTGTTGTTGGAACCTGTTGCCTGCTCCTATTTTTCATGACATTCATGATTTCTATATTTTTAATTTAAAATCCTTTCTTCTCTAGATATACAACGAATAATGTATTGCTTGCTGGATATTCAAGCCTTGCTCTTAAATATGTTGATGTTCACTTTGATAGACTTGACAAGATTTGGACGGTGTTTGACTATGATAATGACACGTAATTGTCTGACAACCGCGATATACATGGTCAAGCATCTGGCTTGTCTACGCCTACTGATGAGATACTGGGTTTTAACGCCTATTCTTTCTCATTTGATGACTCTCATCCTAAAAATAGGGTGAGGTATGTTTATTCAGTACTGGTAGGCCTCAGACCAATTGTACAATATATTATGAAGATAAATACGATCAACAGCGTGACTAAATACGAAATACTTATGCTTCAGCAGGCATAGAACCTGAAAATTTATCTCGTTTTAAAATGCTTGATACAGAAGCATGGCTACATGATATAATATCAGCGAATCGTCTGAGGGCATGAGGATCTGAATTTCTGTTCATTGGGGTGTGTTATAAAAGTCCCTGTTAAATGTTTGATACATAAACCATGATAAGTATGACATACTAACAAAAATGAAATTTATCATCACACCTTCCTGTATTGAATAAATCATACAAATGCTCATTTAAATCACAGCCATGTAGCCTACATCTCTTTATTTTTTTAAATTATTACTGAGATTCCAAAGTTTGCCATTCATATGAGATGTTGATTTAGTGTAAGTGATGTGAAATGTTTTAGGCTTCGAGGGACATACAATATTATTTCCTATTTAAGATTGTCATGTAAAGTACTTGCCCAGTCCTGTTGGAAACAATCTTTACTCTTGTACCAACATATTAAGATATAATCTGTAGAATCAACCTATAAGCATGTATAGACAATGCTAAAAACCAACTTTATCAAGATGTTGTTTAACATAAGTGTCCCAAGTCTCCGTTCCATTTTATCTAGTGTTTTGAACATGGGATAAGCCTTTGGTAGTCTACCAGTTCGTATTTCCGATAGTTTCAACAAAAATTATACACGCTTTTAAAAGAAACAGTGCTAAGTGATGAACGTCCATATTTTCATAATGCTGCAATATTATTTATTTATACATTTACAGTATCAGATTTCAATATCTTTAATCTGTTTTGAATATTGGTATCCCCAAACCTCTGCCCTGTATGTCGGAATAGGGTCTACCATTTCATCAAAAATCCCCAGAACTATTGGGAACAGCAATCCATTACATGCTGAAAAAAAACAAACTTGTTTTATTACACTTGGGGAAGAGTATGATGCCAATGTGTTCAAAGCTGGCGTTCAAGTCCGTCTGGAGGAAACCAGTATGACTTAATATTTTTAATAACGAGTGGTTTGTAATCTTTAACCTTTAAAATGCCATGTTTTATCTGGTTTGATAATGCGTTCATCTCTAAAAACAAAATTTTACCTTGGCTTTATCCAAGTTAAAATTGTATGATAAATTAGCTCTGCATGTTCAATAGAGGGAGTTGTTTGTTTATTTTCTTTGGCTGTTTTGTTGATTAGCAGCTTCATTAGTTGACTGATTATGTATCTGCATGGTTTAGCCTGTTGCTTGCTCGTTTTATATATATATATATATATATATATATATATATATATATATATATATATATATATATATATATATATATATATATATATATATTCATTTATGGATCTCTGTTTTATCATATACTTATTTTGATAAAATATCAATCCTTTGTCTATGGAATGGAAGAGTGACTTTTTTTTACTCCTCCTGATAGGGCGCCACTCCATATTAAGACTCCAATTTGAACATGTTACGTGAATGATGAGACTAATAAAGCAAAAACGGCATTACAATCTATTTATTGTATTTTAAGTTTTGTGTTGCATTACTTTGTTATAGTTATTTGGTCCTGCTTCATCATTCCATAGAATAGAAACTCTTCAAAGCAATTTGTAAAACGAGCTCTGCTCCGCCCCATTGAGAGAACAGTTTGTAATTGGTGGTTAAGGCTAGGTCCTATTCGAACTCTTTTTACACACTGTCATTTTCTATTGAGGTCGCAACAACTGGACGGCCATAACACATGTATGACATATTAAAATTTATGCTTCATGGACTGACATGAATAGGATTAATGAATTATAATAGGGCGAAAAATATGTTGCCTACCAATTAAGGAGCACTTTGTTCTTGGAGACGAGAAGTTAGCCATTATGATTACCATGTATCCTAGAATAGACTTTGATGAAAGGCCAATCATTTAAATATAGAATTGACCAGTAAATCTGTTCTGTGGCTATGGGGACCAGCCCACCAATGTTAAAATTAGACAGTGTCATAACCACATCCAAACCGTAGTCCTAATGATATAAATCCAAGTCAATTCCGACCAAAGGCAATGTTCCTCGGTATGTATAGCTGAATCACATTAATTTATAGTTCGTCTGTACCCAAAAGAACCCAAAACATATGTGCAAAGGTCCATAGGGTCAAAAAGCCATGTCTAGTTTTATCATGACAGAATGCAAAAAGTTTTGTTTAAAATTATAGGTCTATTTCAGTAAATTGGCTTGAACAGGTGCATGATTCATGTGCATATAGGAACGTGCAATTCACGACAAGGGCCCAAAATCTGCAGCACATCACAGAATTTGCAAGAACAGGTTCCTAATTTGTTGAAGATTTCAATAAAATTCAACATTTAAAAGGTACTAGTTTCAACCACCATCTGAACAATGATCATCATCAATACAAGTCCACAAAGTGACACTAATACCAACATCAGTCCATCAGAAAAGCCCCCTAGGCCTAAAATGACCATCAAGAAGAATCCAAACAATATGATTATACAATTCGGTGTGTTTTAGACATGTAGCTAAAGACATTTTGGTGTAATAAAGGAGATAAACTAAGAATATTTCAAAAAGATGTTTTTAATGTGCAAATATAGTGGTAAAAGGTCAATACATTGTCAGAATTTGCAAGTACACTGGTTTAAATGTCAAACATCAGCCAAAAACAAGTGACATCAGACCTCAAAACACCAAACCGTAGTCACAAATTGCAAGAACAGTAGTTAAATTGCATTACAATAGCCAAATATTGTAAGCATTGCAGTTACATTTCAAGTGTAGTTTCCAGAAGTAATTTTGAAAGGGAATTGAAATGTTCAAGAAAGCATAGAATCCCACAAGTCATCTAATAAGTCATGATTATTAAGGTAATAATTTAGAATTCAAAAAGTGTATTTGGCCATCGTAAGACATCTGCAAGTCAGTCAAACATAATGTAGACTGTTGTGTATCAGAGACACGATAGCTGAGAGCACGTCTGAGCTGTCACACACAAAAAAGTCCTGGAAAGGAGATAACAGCCACAACGGGATGAATGATGTGCCAGGTAGTGGGGTGCCTGTTGGCTTTATATGGGCGCATTGGTATCACAGGGATTAATGTGAATCCATAAAGCCATGGCGTACGGGTCGCAGCTCTCTGGGTTCAACAGAGGCAGGATCATTGGCATGTTGGAGGGTGGCCTTTCACGTTGTGAGGTTGGCAGGAGAAAGAAGTGCTCCAGGTCAGTGGTACATAGGTTGTGGGACCATTTAAACAATCAAAGTGATGCAAGAGGAAAGTTGGTTTTAGACAATTAAGACTTTCAGATGGCAGGAACGACCGTTACCTGATGCAGTTTGGGAAGAGACATACACAGGTTCATTTGGCCAAGAGATTTTGTCAGCAGTGCCACCAGATCTGCAGCATTGCAGCATCAGGTGACAGACCACAGTTGTGATTGGCTGGTTGCGCATCCCAACGGAGATAGTCCTTAATTATGAAAATACAGTGTTTTCAGCATGCTGTAGCTTCTGTTTAAATAAAGTTAGCTAAGTCAGGTTTGCTGCATCACAGAGTTGCTTTATTGGTGGTCATATAGATGCACTGTCTTCCAGGCCAGGTGAGAACTTTATAGTGGGGAAGGACAACGATGTGACCCTGGCAAGAGCACAGTTCATACACCTGTATAAAGCTGACATCCAGGTTTTGTTTCGTATTTCAATTATCATAAATTAACGAGCTGCGAATTATATGACAAAAATCCATCCATGTTTTTCTGACATTTTTATCTGTTAAATGCTGTACACGGAATTTTAAAATACCAAAATGCTGATTTTTTAGACTCAAAAATGCTAATATGAAAAATAGAAGGATTTATAGCTGTGGTCTGTGCATGGCCATCATGACGTACAATAACCAGAAGACTGATGTTGGCCAAACTGAGGTCAAGTTACATAGCTATTCGCAACCCTCTTGGTCCGACACATAAGTCTACTCGGATACAGTAGTATCAAGAGACACGTTAACTGGACCATAGGTCAATGGAGGAGTGTAATGTGGTCGGACGAGTCGCAATTTTGCCTCCATTTAACGAGATAGGAGTATCCAGGTTAGAGGTTTGCCTCCAGAGAGATTTGTGTATGGTTGCATAGAAGAGTATGACCAGTCAGGAGGAGGCAGCATCATGATGTGTGTGGGGAGGGGGGGGAGGAGCATCAATCACGGCAACAAGAACAATTAACGGATCTTATGAGTAAATGGGACTCCAATAGGCCAGCGCTGTATATGTGGATGAGATCCTGCAAGCAGACGCCGAATGGTTTTAGCAACATCCTGGGCTACTCACGGCCACATACTGTAGAAGTCAGCATGTAGTATCTCCATCAGCACAACGTCCAGATGATGCCATATGCATCTTGATCTCCTGACCTGTCCCCCATTGGTATTGCACATTTATGGAATATGGGGTAGTGCTACGAACCTGCGACGACCCGGATCAACTGGCACAGCGGCTCACAGACCAGTGGCATCAAATTCCCCAGGCCGAGATATCCAAGCTCACGTACAGCATGTCAGAATAAAAATCAAACACACCCACACACACACACACAAAATAAATAAATACAAAACCAAAAACAACAACAAAACAAAACTTGATGCAGAGGTGTGATGGTGACCCCCGCAACTAATGCGTGCAGCCTTCAAGCGAACAAAAAATCTTTTCAGAAACACTACATACACCAACAGTCGAGATGCTGACCTGGGTTTAATGAGATGCGAGATTAGGAGTCAAATCAGCAGCCTCGTTCTCGGTTCCATTGCTGGGCAGTGCTTATGTAAACAAAGACGCATGGGCACATCTTAGTCCCTGCTATTTGGGAGTATTGAGGTGTTCGCGGATCACATGAAAGGGGTGTGATAAGTCATTTACCACTTACAGTAAAACCTTCCCATACCGAACACCCTTGGGACCTGAAAAACGTGTTCAGTAAGGGGAGGTGTTCAGTATAGGGAAGTTTGCTAACATTGGAAGTATACATTCGGGACCAAGAAATGGTGTACAGTATAGAGAGGTGTCCGGTGTATGGAGGTGTTTGGTTAGAGAGGTTTTACTGTATATAACAGTCAGTGCATTTTGGGGATTACGATTAATGGTCATTTTACGAGCATCCTGTCAACCGATACCCCACTGAAGACACAATAGATGCCTGTTTGGAACACCCACCAACCAGATACTGCTCTGGCATTTTAATTTAAAACAGATCCATGACCCTTTCATGCTGTAACTTGACCAACAAGTGTTCATGCTTTTCAAGAGGGTATAAACTTGGGCTGGATGGGGTTAAATTTTCAAGATACAAGTGGTCCAATTTGAATAACAGAACAGTCCATTTTATCAGAAGTAATGGGGGTTTAGAACTACTGATAAAATAAAACCTTTTCTGTAATAACATAGATTAGGCTAAGTTTCATACGTACTGATATTTTAAGTTGTGAAAAAAAATATATTTGAGCATTCCAGGGCAAATTGTACATATTTGATCAAAATTCAAAGGGCCCTACCCCTAAATATGTCATTTTGGGGTTCCTTCGTTTTAGGCTGAAAGGTGTACACAGGGTTGTCACTATCCCACCACCCCCATTGGATTATGGATCTGTATGCTTTGGCTGTGCATTCTTGGTGCAAATTGCCGGGAATAGACCCCATGTTACAAAAGTGGAGCTTTGTAGAAAAAGTGGATTTTTTTGCAAAATTGCAGATTTTAGAGGTTGAAATTCAAAATCAGGTCACAAGATTATTTCTTTCTAATTTGGACCTACATCTTACTGCTTGCATCAGGAAAGAATTTTTGCAGTAGATGGCAAAATATTTTGTCATCACATTGCTTGTACAAAATTTGATCAAATTACATGTACATGACTTCTGGATATTAGGGTCAGCAATGGCTGACAGATCAGAAATGAAATGGACATATTGGACCACCATGGCCCTATTATTAGACTGGAATAATACCATAATGTGGATTTAAATCGTTGGAAAGAGGACATATAAAGGAAAGACATCATAACACATCTTTTGTACCACTTTTTACAGATTTCTTATTTGTATGTGATACCAGTTAATATCATGGCCGCCATGTTGGATTTTGTGTATTTTGGTGACGTCACAGCCTAGGGCTTAGCTTGGAACCGAGGTAGCCAATCAATCTCATTCATTCATTGGATTTTGTGTATTTTGGTGACGTCACAGCCTAGGGCTTAGCTTGGAACCGAGGTAGCCAATCAATCTCATTCATGTCTCAGCATTTCGACTGCAAGAAGAGGTAAAGAAATCACTGGTAAAATAAACAAACTCAGCACACATGTCCTTACATTTACACTCAGTGTTAGCGACGAGAGGGAGAGCGTGTTTTTTTTTTTTTTTTTTTTTTCCGGGGGCGGGGAAGGAGTATATTTCTTACGTAATTGTAAGGTTCAGCAAACTTAAAGACTCAGGGAAAATAACCATGCACAGAACATTCAATTTGGTGCAAGCTCTTTCCGGTGTCTCCAAGGCCAAGAATCGAACCTTGGTTGCGGAGGTAAAAGGCGAACATGTTACTGCCCAACTGACCATACACCCCCTAATATCTCGAAGACCTGGTCTCGAGGTCTGGGTCCATTTTTTTTAATGACAAGAAATGTCACTTGCTGTATATGTATCTTGCATTGTTTACATGTGAAGCTGTTTTTACGTAGTCATACTACATTTTTCTTTGCAGACCATTGTGACCATGCCACCACCGTGCAGCCCTTGTTGCTACGCTTGCATGGATTCAGATTCAGCAGATTATGAGTATATCCAGTCCAACATGCCTGCGCAGGACTATTACATAATGCAATGGTTGTGATAACGTAATATTTGCTAGAAAAATTCATGGAGCACCACGGTGTACCTAGCATATTTGATTTTGTAATTTTATTCTTTGCATCCTCGGTAATAATTAAGAGCACTCAGCCGAAATAATATTTTAAAGACTTTATTTTACATAAAATATATAGACCCATATCTTTTACATGGATTGCGAAGCTGGCCAAGCCTGTATTTATCACTCTCGATGGCTCAGATCGTGGCGTATACTTCCTACCTGCATGTTTGCTGGAGGAAACCGAAGGACTCGGAGAAAACCACCGTGCACAGTCAGAGTGGTAAGAACTCTTTCCACATGCTTCCCCGCCGTGAATCGAACCCGGGTCGCAGAGGTGAAAGGCGAGCGTGTTGCAGCTCCGCCAACCGTGCACCCAAAACAAAACAAAAACAAAAAACAAAAAAAAAACGAAAAAACAAAAAAAACAAAAACAAAACAAAAACAAAAACAAAAACAAACAAAAAAAAATGACAAAAATCCTTATGTATGCTGTATTTTATTTTACAAGTATTTGATTAGCTTTATTTAATACTAGATGATCAGTTTTATTAACCGGTTCAAGGTGTAAAAACTTCCTGGAGCTATTTTATACAATAATCACATACTGATTAGTGGCGCCTATATTTGGCTTTCAATCTGAGATTATTTAGTCGCATGTGGTGTCATTGTGTTCAGCATACATAAGAGTTCTTTGTCATTTTGTGTGTGTGTATGTTTTTTGTTTGTTTTTTTTTTTGTTTGTTTTTATTGTTTTTTTTTTTTGTTTGGTTTTGTTTTTTGGTTTTTTTTTTGGTTTTTTTTTTTTTGTTTGTTTTTGGTTTTGTTTTTTTTTTTTTGTTTGCTTGTTTTTTTTTTGTTTTGTTTTGATTTTAATTCTGGTTTTTGTGTGTATTGTTTCTATTGAAAAAGTATATATCATTGCATGTACACTGCAAAAGGTATACAACTCGTGCCATTTTTTGGTAACTGAGGATTTATTTAAGACATGTTAACAACTGAGAGCTGGAAATGTGTTTTTCATTTGGTTTGCATAGATGTATTTACATGATGTAAATATTGGCAAGTGACAGAAAAAACGTGACTGCCTCAAAGTTTGAATGTCAATATACTCCACTAAATTTAACATTTCAATATTTATACCCTGTACGAGAACTACCGGATTCCCATATTATGGAGAGAGCGAGAGAGAGAGAATATTGCGCAACTGGGGTAGCTCGTCAGGCCCTTTTTATTTAATAACGGTAACATGAAGTAACTGCAGCAACCAATATTGGCTCGTCTTAACGATTTTATTTCAGTGACTTACTGTTTTGATTACTGGTTTAGGCAACTCAACAGTGAGGCTATTGACTGGATGTAACAATTTACCGGAGGCACTGGATCTGAATATGTAATGTTCATTTCTGTTTAACGCACCAACCCGACTCCCTGCCAAACCATTTAATGTAGCAGCCAAGCATGCAAAATCACATTCGCAGAAAAAATCTACGCATGCAAGTGGCTTTCTTTTAAAACTGGGGACAAGAAAATTGTAATTTATGTTCATTATATTTTTTCCTGTGGGACTATAATATTACTAATGCACAGTTAAACTAATAATGCATAGTATTCAGCCCATATGAACAATGCATTTTAACTGCGTTCCATATGGGCCACAACCCCTAAGATGCTCCCAGCATGGGAAATTACGTGCTTCTGGGATTAATTAGCATAAGTAAACTTCAGGGAACAGAGCAATTATCTTATCTATACTGTAGTTGGCCTTTCAAGTACTCCTAGTGAGACTGCTAGAATTATTAAAAATGTGTAACCGACATGCGGTTGGAAGAAATAAAGCCTAATGTGTAGCAAATTTCCTGTTTAAAGAAGGAAGCAGTGTCATGTGCCAATTTCATTTGCAAAATGCGCGAACATGACATGGTAAAGTTGGTTTTTTATGCCGCTTCAATAATATTTTTCCCCGTTGAGTCAATTATTTTATACACTGAGTGCAACTTTGATGTCGCTGTAGATTCATTTGTTTGGAAAGCTATTACCAGCGCTATGCGGGAAATAACAGCGATTTAGCAGCAGATATTTTCCTGTCTGTCCAGACAGGATGTGTATAAAATGTGATTATTATTATTATTATTATTATTATTATTATTATTATTATTATTATTATTATTATTATTATTATTATTATTATTATTATCATTATCATTATTATTATCATATGTTAGTTTTTTTGTTTTTTTTATTGCGTTTACTCAATATTTCAGGGTTGAACACAAATGATCATTTCGCAATATTTACTGCAACATAGCTCATAAGACACAGAAACGAGTAATATAGCATAACAATCTACATTGTTCATTGCTGAAGATTAGCAAATGTGGAGAAAGTGCACACCGCAAATTTTACTTCCCTTCACTTGAACATTATCAAAGCTGCGTCAGACCAGTAAACATTACAAATTTGATTTTATATATATATATATATATATATATATATATATATATATATATATATATATATATATATATATATATATATATTCTCTGAAGAAAAATAACAGAACAATACAGATCGATTGCAGTTCCTGAAGGGTAACCTTGCTTTTTGAAACAATCTCGGATATCAATTGCTGGCATCTGATCAAATTACCCGCGGGCGGTCTACCTAGTATGTAAACAATACCATGCCCCGTTCGATGCAAAAGGTATCATACGCTGCGTTCATTTGTCATTTTTTCTTCTTCGGCTACAATAAAACCTAATGTATCACACAGTTGCAAAATAAACGGTGAAAATTCAGATTACATTCAATGTTTGTTGGAGCTGGCACAAAGTTACAATATGTTAAGATAATTTATTGAATAAAGATCATCTATCATTCCTAGTGCGGCTATAACTATCCACTATAGAACCGTACCGACACTTTTAAAAATCATGCAACAGGCAGACACGTCTGAGCAGGTGACCTGAACCATAGGTCAAGGTCATCTTCGCAGACAGGTGGAATATGCATAGTGGATAAAGAGTGTCTCAACCTTCTACAAAAGGACATATTAACCGATACACAACTGAGATAAAACACAGCATTGAATTGTGAAACCACACATTGCTTTTTTATTTTTTTTATTTTTTTTTTGGGGGGGGGGGGTGTTAAAACTGTGATAGATGTGAGGGCAGTTTACGTGTTGGGCTCAAATAATGCCAAGTATTCAATATTACATACCTTTAAGCTATCTTGGCAACCCAGGCGGGGATCGTCAATTTTTATCACTGATCTATACAGTCAGGACTAAGGAGCAAAGACAGTTTGTAATGTGTTGCAGGATGCATCCTGAACTCTTACTGTCTTGATTATTTCTACATGTAATGTGTTGAAGGAAGCAGTCGAAAATATTACTCTCACTGATTGCGTGGCCAAAAGGGATGTGTTTCAGACTGAAGAGAACTATCACTTCTGATTGGTGCCAAAGGTTGCTGGTCCGAGACCCGGCCGTTCGGCCGTCGCAAGACATTGTTGTAATTCTATTCAGGAGATTAAATATATATATATATATATATATATATATATATATATATATATATATATATATATATATAGTGGCTTGTTACCATAAAGTATAACTGTTGGCATACAATCGAATGACCAGTGATGTCTCATCCTTGGGACCAGAGACTTTACATTTTGGACTTTTGTGTTAAAAACGATCACCCAGGGACCGTCGCTAAAAAACACATGGACTAATGGAGTCCCATGTTTTTTTTGTTTTTTTTTGTTTTTTTTTTTTTGTTTTTTTTTTTTTTTTGTTTGTTTGTTTTGTTTTTGTTTTTTTTTTTTTGTTTTTTGTTTTTTGTTTTTTTTGTTTTTGTTTTTTTGTTTTTGTTTTGTTTTGTTTTTTTGTTTTTTTTTGGGGGGGTTGGGGGGTTCTTTTTTGTTTTTGTTTTGTTTCTTTGTTTTTTTGTTTGTTTCTTTGTTTTTTGTATTGTTTGTTTTGTTTTGTTTTGTTTTGTTTTGTGTGTGTGTCTTGGGTTTTTTTTGGGGGGGGTATGGCTTTTTTGGTGTGTGTTTCTCAGTTTTCATTTGCCTTCAACTCAGAGACTATTTATCATTTAACTCAAATTGTCAAGGCTAGTGTTATTCGGTAGTGCCAAATTTGAACATTCAAAGTATTCTGAACTAACGATTTTGTTTCATGTTGTCCACGGAATGGATTTCCTAACTTTGGAGTCAATTAAAGAAAGTTGCTTTAACCATTTGCGCTGTAGTTTAGATTATATGCCTACAGTTTGAACCTTTTTACTTAAACTTTAATCACGCTTACACATTCAACTTTATATTAAAACCTCTCTATACACGTGTTTATTCGTCTTATGTATGTGAAGGAATTATTTTTAGGATTTCATTTGCCTGACAGAATAACTTTCAGTTTTCCCCAGCAGACTTTCCTTTGACTTTACATTCTTAAATTTATTGGGATCCCGATTTTGAGAGGTATCTTCTTTTTCTTTCGAATTTTTTTCTTTATGATAATTATCACTGCAAGAAATGTGTTGTAGGATTCATCCTTAACTATCACTCTTTTTCATTATCCCTACAATAGCTTAAATACATATCATGATTTTATAGTCAATAATTTGAAAATGACGGAAGTATCCGCATTACGAGAAAAGTGCCAAATTCAACATTGTACGTTGAACAGAGAAATTTCCATCACAGCAATTCACTGTGTCTTGTTCAGCATTTCCAACAACGCTACGACCCCTTTTGCATGTTTCGTATTTGATAAGCCACCATTGTCTTACTGTGAAGAATTTACCCACTAAAATATACATACAAATAGCACTCTGAGGGTCTTAATAGCAACATTAGACATAACGAAGAAGCTCTTTGGGTGTAATTACCATTCTCGTCAGTATATACCTTGTAGATACAGATTTAATCTCTGGGAAAATTGTGGGTGGAAGATAGTTCCCTTTTATGACCGTAATCTTGGTCACAAAAATTTTTAAAACTCGCTCTTTATTTTCCTGTCAGGGGAAACAAATTACAGCGACTCTGCACATTTGCATTTTAACTCTATCTGATTCTGGTATTTAAATTCTTTTTATCACAATCCTGGTTGTGTGTATTTGCACAACAGATATTGTTTTAGGGTAAATTTATCAGTAAATAACATGAGTAAGTGAAGTGTAAAACATCAAAATGGGCGTAACACAAAGGAGTAGGAAGAGCCTGGAATGTCGCGTATTCGTTGCTGTGATTGGTACAGCGACATGCCGACTGAAAATCTGATAACAACCTTCTAAAAAAAATGGCAAGGTAAACAAAATTATATGTCTTGAGGAGTTTAATATTTGAATTTTTACGGTACATCGTACATGTGCATAAATGTCACCGGTTTAGGACAAATTCACCGACGCTGGTAGAATCTATGATGCTACATTTGTTGAACTACAGCAAAAACATGAAAAAAAAAGAAACAATAAAGATCCAGTTAATCTTTTCCTCCTTGGGCAGCAAAAACCGGCTGCTGATCAATGGCAATATGAAAAAATAGATGAGATCTACCAACGTAACACGTGGTTTTCTGTGTGCATTTGTCAAAACTTCATGTTTAAAATTGTATTTTTAAAACACAACGGACGGATAAGCAAGTCATAATGAGACTGACAGAAAAATTGAAAGGAGTTGATAAGTATGGCAATGCGTGATATTGAGGCTGATCTATCTATCTATCTATCTATCTATCTATCTATCTATCTATCTATCTATCTATCTATCTATCTATCTATCTATCTATCTATCTATCTATCTATCTATCTATCTATCTATCTATCTATCTATCTATCTATCTATCTATCTACCTATCTATCTATCTATCCATCCATCCATTCATCTAGCAAGTCAGCTAGCTGTCTGTCTGTGTGTTTGTCTGTTTGTCTGGTGGTGGGGCAGCCTGTCTGTATGTATGGATTTTCATACAATACAGAACTCGAAAGACTTGCAGTTAAATCTTCAAAGGATAAAATGTCATTTCTGGTTGCATTGAGATCTTGCCCCCCCCCCCCCCTTTTTTTTTTGAGTTATTTTCGACGTCTTTTTCGAAGCTGCACGTTTGAATCTATTTAGAGTTGGTGTGAATGTAATTTGACTTGATCTTAAGAAAGTTAACTAAATTGCTGGTGCTACTGGGATTTAATGAGTTTTAACGATATTTCGAAATGCTGAATTATCTGTTATAGTACATGTCCCCGATACCATTGTTACGATAGGAAAAAGCTGCCACGTTTGGTCTTATATCCTAAGAATAGCTGCTGTCACGCGTTTGGGTATTATAAGCATGATAATGGTCTTAAAGAAAGATAGACTTGACACTCTTCCAAAGGTCACATGACGATGTCGGTCTGTGCATTCAAGGTCAACTGAACACAGAACTGCAACAGTCCCCTTTTTTCTGAATTTTAATGTGTTTTTGCTATTTTCCATCTCGTCCCCCGAACCGAATGGTAAATTCTCGTCAAAGTTGGTAGGGATGTGGCTGTTTCTGGTCACCATATGATCCTTGTCGCAAGTCCTAGCAAAACAAAAACAAAACAAAGCAAAACAAAACAAAAACACAAAAACCAAAACAAAACAAAAAACAAAACCAAAAAAAAAACCAAACAAACAACAGTTTATCAGAAACACAAACAACAAACACCCCCCCCCCCTGCCAAAAAAATAGCTATAAATGTCTCTCCACATGTCCGTATGTGATTTTGAATCAATTGATCACGTGATTTTTTATAAGATTTTTGTGCCCCCCCCCAAAAAAAAAGCAAAACAACACAAGCAAACAAACCACCAACATAATAAATCAATGGAGTGTAACTTTTGTCCGAAATTGGTAGAAAATTATCGAAGGGTCACCCCCACCAAGTTTGATATTTGATGTTAGCCTGGCCATATTTGCTCAAGTTCTGATATTTATAAAAAAAAAAAAGCCACCTATTTATTCCCATTTAAAACGTTAAGGGGTTTAATCCGCAAATCTGAGTGACCAATTGTGATTGCATAAGAACTATTCAAGTCGATGCCGTTTCCTCCCAATTTGTGCCAAACACAACATATAAATAGTCTGGACACACAAATCACTACAAGAATAAACCAATAGAGAACTTGTTAAATACATTCCATGTACAGGTTCTGGCGGTCCCAAGAACCTCATTTTCAGATCTAGTGAGTAACTACGCAAAACATTACCGTGTGGCCATTCCATCCTGGGCATAGTCCCCAAATATAGAATGCATAACCGGATAGCGATGCAACAACAGGTCCCTGACAGCAGGGAAGGTCAGCAGTATATGCAACAGCCGTCACATATCTCGGCTGCAGCTGCATGTGAATGAAATGCTGAACATAATTTTTTGCAAGTAAAAGTTCATCTAGAGATGTGCAAAAGGTAGATATCTACCACGTCTGCAGAAGACCCGGCTAATGGTTTAAGATGAAGTCGAAAATATAATTGTGGACGACGGACAATCACCCCGCTTATAACCTCAGTGGACTGACTTGTAGGCTGAGGCAAAAAATAGACAGAATTTAAGCCACGTGTTGACCAAGTTTACGTCGGGGGGGGGGGGGGGGGAGGTGGTCTCCATTTATGTGATATTTCTAAGCAAGTGGCGCAGCGATTTTGGAAAAAGCCCTTTTTAAGGTTTGGCAAAAAGGACAAAAGATGTTTTTTAAATTAATGAAGCTTAACCAGTTGGACAAAACGTACACACTCACCCAATGTATACGCCACTAAGTTTGAAGTGAGTCTGTCTTAGACGGCTTTGGAGTTAAAGCCGGACATTCTTGCGCTAACTTACACGGTAATAAATAGAACTGTATGCATAAAACAATGGGCACCCGAATAAAAAACAAAAGCAAAAACAAGAAAAAACCCCCAGCGATAAAGAGCATCAAAACCTAGCAAAAAAATATACTCGATTCTTCTACAATGTACATTTTTTACCAAGTTTTATAATTACATAAAAACCCATTTGTGAGCAGCAAGCCAAAGATACTACTTACCTGCTGCCTTTGCAAATTATTCACTGCCACACAACAGACGGCCCGCCCGTTTGTCGTTTGAGCAGATTTACGATCAGTTGTGCCGATATGCAAAAGACCTCATACACATTTATATGCATATATATATATATATATATATATATATATATATATATATATATATATATATATATATATATATATATATATATATATATATATATATATATATATATATATATATATATATATATATATAAACAGATATATTTGATGTTCGGAATAACGGGACTCGAACTTGCAACCTTTGGGACCAGTCGCTTAGCTGTAATAGGAAACGCAAATATCCACTCGACCAAATCCCCATTCTCAAACAGAGCGGTTCAATGGATGTAGTTATGTGGGAGCGCTACATCAACTCGGTTATGCAGTATATTTACTGAGTCGGCATTAATTTCCAGAATCGGGGACTTAAATCCCCCAGCATTAAGGAAATGCCGAAAATATATATCTTATATATCGTGGGGGACTCGAACTTGCAACCTTTGGCACCAGTAGCCCAGCTGAAATGGGAAACGCATATATCCTCTCGACCAAATCCCCATTCTTAACAAGAATGGTTCAATGAACGCTATCTATTAAGTACACATAGGCCATCTCTGTGTAACGATTATCGATATCTTTCAAAGTCGAATATTATAACTAGAACAGAAGAAAATCTTTGCATTCTTTCATAATTTTAGATACAAAATGCAATAATTCTCTAAATTAGTCTGAATGTTTTGGACTTCTTCGAGCGAGACTAGGTAAATCAGTGAGTTGGTAATATCCGCATTGTTGGTCTTTGTAAGACAAACATTCTCCTTCTTGGTCAAAATGCGAAGTCATTTTGCATTGCAAGGTAGAATTGCTTTCAATCCCATCGTACTATTAAGGATAGACGTTATTATAAATATACTCAATTTCGCGAGGTAAGTAATATCAAAACGTTTTCAAACTTTTGACGAACGCAAAACTAAACCCCACTTTGCAGTAACATCAGCAAACATCACAGGCAAATTTACGAACTGCCAAACTCCGATTTAAAAGAAGGAAATGGCAAATCCAATCAGTCAAATACCAGTGGAAATAAATACAAGGGAAATAACCTATAAGGCATTCCCAGTATACTTTCGTCTGCATGTGTATCCAATCGAGTATGGGTCTTGTGATACTTGTGTTTTTAACAAATCCCAATTTGGAGCTCCCGGGTAAAATGATTCTGATGTTCAATTGATTCTATCTGAGACGATTCCATATTGGTACCTTTCGGTCAATGACCTACGTCTGCTGCCTGGCCTTTGTTGGAAATTTACAAGTACCCAAATGGGAAATATGATTATGTGGTTCACTATATTCCAGGGTAGCATTGGTTGTCAGTGTCATTCAATAGTATATTTCACGCACGGGATAAATGATTAGTAAAGGTATAAGTCACATATAATTTCATATTACATCACAAAAGCAATCACGAATGACACATCTTGTATAAATTGAATGGAGCACTGATATGGATGTACCTTGCTCATTTATATACATAGTACTGTAGCGAGACCAAGCATAAATTATCCTCATAATGACAGACAAATATGCTGTTCGATATTTGAGCTGCTGACAGTATTTCCGATCAATTCCAAATTATAACATTGCCAGGAGGAAATACATGCGCAGGTCTCTCGAAATCATTACGGTCTCGGTTTTGAGTATTTACCACGGTATCAAACAGAATTGCATCACCTGACATTGAAAAACTGGACTGAAAATGACTGTGCATGCTCATTCACACAATGCTACCATAGATGGTCCAACTGTGATCAGGGAACTGTCACCAATCATAATTTTCTATTTGTGTTGGACTGGTTTTGGCGCAATCGGAGGAACTGTAGGGAATATACTTGTTATAGGCGCTGTTCTGGTTGACAAGGTAAGTTATTTTGTTTCGATGTCAGCTTGTGGGGGGGGTATTTAAGTTTTACCTCTTGCTCATGAAATAAAATCATCAATTCAAATACATCTACCTACTTTTGGCTCCTGTTCCAATTGATAACATCGTTACTTCTAGCCGTAAATGACAGGGCTTGAGGCAAATGAGAACACGATTTCTTACCTTTATATGCCAAAAGTGCAAATTCGCTGGTGCATTTCGCATTACGGACCTTTTACACCCAACACTTCGTGTAAATACTACGTAGGGATACACATGTGGGCAAATGCAATTGGTATGCGTGTGGATGGCTTCAACAGTGCATTAAAATTACTAAATATACCCTGCAAAACAATGTTGTCTAATGGACCCCAAAAATTGTATATTGCAGTTTGTTGCACGGATTTTAAAAGATTTCCCTAGAACACCATGACAGCAATTACTGGTAAGGCTTCATAATGTCTGTAATCAGAGTAAGGCGTTTAATAGAGAAATGATGGCATATTCTTTGGTTTTATTTTAAGGATATTTACCCCCAAAGTAAGGAAAGTCATAGTCCAAAATTGTTGAAGTTTAGATTGCCTAATTTGATATGAAATTTATTACCGTTCACGTATAGCAGAATGTGTAGGCACGATTGTTTTCTTTTTCTTTCTTTCTTTCTTTCTTTCTTTCTTTCTTTCTTTCTTTCTTTCTTTCTTTCTTTCTTTCTTTCTTTCTTTCTTTCTTTCTTTCTTTCTTTCCCTGTCTCTCTCTCTCTCTCTCTCTCTCTCTCTCTTCCTTTCATTTCATTTCGTGCATGCACGTATCACCATGACTTCATTGGTCAAGTTTAATTTCCGTTGACAAAGGTTCAAATGAGAAAAACTGCCAGAAACCGTACAATGATGACCGTGTGCACTGGCCCGCGCATCAGCCACGAAAGGGCACATAACCAGACTTTGTCTACACTGATACCAGATACACGCACGCAAAGTAACTCGATGACATGCGGCAAATGAGAAAAACTGTCAGAAACTATACAATGATGACCGTGTGCACCGGCCTGCGCATCAGCCACGAAAGGGCACATAACCAGACTGTGTCTGCACTGATGCCAGATACACACACGCAAAGTAACTCGATGACATGCAGCAATGTGATTGATAATGTAGACACCAGTAAGCAAGCTGCTTATGTGTGAAAGTGCAACAGACATAGCGCAGAGAAAGAAAGCATGCCTTGTGATAAGTAAAAGCGAGTTAAAACGGACCAGTCATACGAAACATATGGCTGACAGTAATCCTCTTATCGAGTCTATGGCATTATATTATTTGAAAAAAGAAAAACATCTTTACTGCCAACCTTGAAGTTGTTTTGTAATTACGATTTGCTAGAGCACTGTCGAGTATATATATATATACTTACAATCAACTACTACTACTACTACTATTGATAAATGCTGTCCACACATTTTTTCTTTTCTATCTTTCAAATATACGTTTATCGTTGATGATAAACGTCAAAAAAAAAAAAAGACAGTGTGATGTGAAGGTTAAAAATAGATAAGGCCTATGAGAATAGAATGTTCTAGGTCCACATCTCTCTTTGAAACCGTTAGGCCCGGCCGGCCCCAAAAAATTTATTTCGCCTGAATGTAACCAAACCACGATGTAAGCTAATCGAGATAATACAAATAATAATAATAATAATAATAATAATAATAATAATAATAATAATAATAATAATAATAATAATGATAATGATAATGATAATGATAATGATAATGATAATGATAATAATAATAATAATAATAATAATAATAATAATAATAATAATAATAATAATAATAATAATAATAATAATAATAATAATAATAATAATAATAATAATTTATTAGGAAAACTTCCCCTTTACAGCGGGGGCACCAACGGAACGGGGGAAATTCCATGATGCGTCCAAAATATATACAAATAATCAGGCATCCTTATTATCAATCAAATGATCTTCGTATGTTAAAATAAGAATAGTAACTATAAGTAATTATTTATGTCCTCTGCACCAAAACTAGAGATAAACCACTCATTGGGACACAACTCTGGAAAGCGTAAGGACATGTACATTATACATGTTTCATATACAATGCAGAACATATAGCTTCCAGCGTCATTATTGAGAAAAAAATCAGGTATTACCACAGTGTGAATGTACAAGTCAATTACAAGATTTCAATTCATCACTATTACATGCTTCTGGAGATGTGGGATTGTACCTGGGGGATCCTCCGCAGAGTGACGGGGGGGGGGGGGGGAGGAGGCGGGGAAAGCCGCGCAGACGTAACAAGTTTGCTGCAGCGTACCCTGGCTTGGTTGGTTTGAGTCCATCTGTAAGTTTAAGTCAAGAGAGCACCATCACGTGTTATTTTGTGGCGTTACCGAACTCCCCTATTATAATATTTAATATATAGATTGGAGGAAGTCTATTTACAAGAGCTACATGTAGAATGATCATACAATCTGTCATTCCGAGAAGTCATTATAAGTGACTGTCTCCTGTATTGCCAAACCTCAACCAAATATGTTTTACATGTTTGGTCAAATAATTCACCAATGCCCTGTCCAAGATCATATGCGTGCTCGTCAAGGAACCAACATACCTTATTTCTAAGCGAGGAGGCGGAAAAACGCTGCCATGCCTGTTTACAATTCTCATTCAGAAAGTTGACTTCCAAATTTCTAAATGCCTCTAACCTGATATCATTTTGTGCTGGGCAGACAAATAGAAAATGTCATAAATCTTCTCTAGTATCTTTACAAAAGGACATATCCCGTCTGATATACCCCGTCTTTCCAGATCTTCCCCGACACCAACACACCCAGTGCGGGCCAAAAATTTTAACTTTCGCCGAAAGAGGACCGTTTAAACATTTGATAGCATCTTAAAGACTTTTTCAAGTCTATTTAGTCTATAGATATGATCCGACCAATCTAAAACTTCACGAGGTAGGTGTCTGACATCTAAAAAAAATTCACGGGCAAGTATATGCTAAAAGTACTGTAAAGATATCTACTTTGGCATGCGGTTTGGTTCGCCAGTGGGTCCCATTTTGTGTAGGCGTTTGCAATTGCCTGCGGGAAGCTGACTCCGCGAATTTGAAATATTTCTAAGTTCATGTAATGTTTGATTTGGGGTTTCTTACATTTTCACTACAAATCAAAGTTAAATTCCACACGGTCATTCACCCTACTCAAACAGTGCTAAAATCATTGCCACTTCAGAACTACTTTTGTTCTAACCCATAACGAAAAATGGAAAATAAGTTGCATAGCGAAAAAAGGAAAATAAGTTGCATGTCAAGAATTTTCTTGCAGTCACACTCTTTCCTCATCACAAATATTGAATATTTCCAATGAAATTACTTCCTTTCTATGGTATCGATTGGTACGTTTTAGTTTGCATAGTTTGCATGAATGACAAGCCAACTTGTGATGATTTTTTCCCTCATTAATGGAGGTGCTTGCGGTTATGTTTCTTGGTTGCCAAGTGTTAAAAAACATAAATCAATAATAATAATAATAATAATAATAATAATAATAATAATAATAATAATGATGATGATGATGATGATGATGCTGATGATAATAATAATAATAATAATAATAATAATAGTAGTAGTAGTAGTAGTAGTAGTAGTGTTAGTAGTAGTAGTAGTAGTAGTAGTAGTAGTAGTAGTAGTAGTAGTAGTAGTAGTAGTAGTAGTAGTAGTAGTAGTAGTAGTAGTAGTAGTAGTATCATTATCTAAATAGTTAGCAAACTTTCCTGGTCTGTTCCATTATCAGGGACATCAGGTTGACTGACAAGTTTCTTAAGGGCTGCTCGTTTCTTCTCTAACTTACATTGCTACCCAGCCTTTAAAGCTAATTAATTGATGCCCACAGGACAACTCACGAGTGAGTTAAAAGATCCATGTTCCGGAGCACGAGACTCCCAACAACCTATACTTAAAGGCAGGGTATTCACACTATCATGTTATATTAGCAATAGAATATTCCCATTATTTTTATATTTTATTTATTCGATACATAAACCTTTAGACAACACATATCACGCATATACTTTGCATATCCCTCAAAGTATAGTATCTGTCTCTACTGTGGCATTTTAAATTTTAACGTTTGAAGCTATATTGATTACGTCTAATTATGCACCCACTGGCCTGTTAACAAAAAGAGTTTTATTTATGTGTGTGTGCGTGTGTGTGTGCCATCATAAAATATCACACCACGCGAATGGAAATCCAGAAAAACCTGTCCTTGTGGACACCTCTCTGATGCAGACACCTGGGTAATGTGGACAGTTATGTCCAGGACCAAAAGGTCAATTTTCTTGTTTAAAACACCTATCTATTCTCTACACATGCCAACTGTGGACACTTTTTGCCACTCCCAGAAGTGTCCAGAATAGGCAGGTTTTACTGTATTCAAAAGCATCAGAAGTGGTATGATATATGTGATAGGAGCCTGTTGATTAATACGTCTAGGAGCTTGCGGTAGGCAGCTGCCGGTGGGTCTAATTATTGTTTGGCTCTCAGACTCTGTAAAGTGAAGCTAAAAAGGCGCTAGATAGCAGTTAACGGGAATCATTCTCAGCTTTTCGAAAGGGGATGAAAGGGTCATCAGCGGGATTGACTACCTACTTACATAAATATATCCTGCCTGCACCCTCTTCTTCCATTAAAGATTTAAAATGAATAAAAACAGGAGTCTGCTGTCAGCTGCGCTGGTACACACCTAGAAGTGCGCAAAAATAGAAATGCTATGACCTTTCTGGCTTTATTAGGATATAAAATATCGGGTGTCAGGGGACAAGTTTATTACCCAGGTAACCGAGAATAATGACCCTCTGGGGTGGGTACCCGGCTACCCGGGTACCTGGTCAATATACTAATCAAAATCATATTCAATTAAAGATCGAGGGAAAAAACATCATAAAATTGTGGGACTCACAGATGAAAGTTCTGTATAAGACCACAGATATACTTCAGCAGCAGTGTGACCCGTCTCTGAAATTTCCTTATTCCAGAGTCGCAAATATCCTTTGACAGCTTTTAAACAAAAAATTGAATCGTCAAGTGTTCTTAAACATTTGAATCAATCGGCCAGTTAATTTACAATGCATACACAAAAATATTGTTTTATTTATTTTTGTTTTTTCACGCTGCCACAATGTCCTATCCCTTCAATGTCTTTTGGATTCAATGTTATTACATGATAAATAAGCTCCCTCAGAGACCTTAATTTTGACACAAGAAGCCACAACTCCTAACCAACTTTGGCAAAAGTGTATAATGTGCAACATACCTACACAGACAGTGTCTTGGCCTTTGAAAAAAGAATGTACCTCCTCAGTGGACAATCCATTCTGGCGAATATTTATTCCTTATTATTTTCAGAATTTACGCAAAGTTGGTAACTTTTTAATCGTAAACCTAGCTGTGGCCGATCTGTTTATCACTGCCATCGTGAACCCATTCAGTATTATCGGTAAGTACACTCGTGGTAAGTACCACCAATGTATACTAAGCACCACTTACCCTGCCAAGTTCCTGGCATCGGGTTCTTTTAAAAGTGGTCGGTTTAAACAATTCACGTCCATGTTCCATTTTTGCTAAGTAGTTAAAAAATATGTGTCAGAGGAAACATACCAACAACTTTAACCTTCCTCAGCCGAATTCCTGGGTATGATCTGAGTACAAGTAACGTCTTAACAAAGGCTGTAGACTATGCTTTATACGTGATCAGTGAACGTTAAGTCTTCGTACTTGTCAGATAGTGAAGCAACTGACTTTTTTCTGAAGTATTACCAATGACAGAACTGCCAATGCCCCGGTTTATTTTATGCTACATTCAGCATAATCAGGGGTTTTTATCAATAATTCGGGTTCGCCTGCCCTAAAGACCAGTATCGAATGACATAAATATATTGAAGAAATACACAAGTTGGGTTACTGCCACCAGTTAGGTCAAAACATATTTTATTAATCAAGTACATCAATTATACACCATATAATAACCTTAGCGAGTGGAAGAAGGGGCAAAGCCCTCATCAGTTACCTTCTGCTAGAGAACACACACACACACACAACATATACAAGACAAAACTTAACAGACAATAGATGACAACGACAATGACGGCATAGATATTATGGCAAAGTATTTCAGGTGAGATTGGTATAAACATAATTTCATTTCAAATGAAATGTGGATTGGGAAACGAGTTGTGAAGCTTCTTTCAATCCCTCTCCACGATTCTATAATTATAACATGTGTCTAGGAAACCGGCTTTCTTACACATGCGCAAAAATACAGTAGTCTGGTAGACATAACGAAACAAAGTCGGTAAAAAAAGTCCTAAGGCGATAGGTTATCTGTGATGAATTTGTTAATAAGTATAATTCTTACCGTATTGAATAACTTTACATTGCAGTCTTTCGATTTTTCGGCATCACAAAGACAATATTGTATCTACAAAGATCTCTGGTTGGAGAGGCTGTATAATTTCCATGTGTAATGTGCTCTATTTATTGCATTCGGTCACAAATGGATGGCCCTTTCCACGAATGCTGGTCAGGCGGACCTAGGCGAATCAATAAATACATTCTCAAACACCAGAACATTACCCCATTAAAGCGCTTATTTGAGACTGAGTCAACAGCTTTTCCTGGCGTATTTTGCGCGCAAAGTGCCCCCTAAGAAAACTGCTGACTGAGACTCCTTTGTACTTTAGACTAGGCTAACTGGCATTTGGATGAAAGGTATCTTCATGAGGAACTCCAATATTTTAACCATTATATTTTTACGGAAATGAAAAAACGAATGTACCCGTGATTAGCACTTTAAGGCTTAACAGGAAAATAGTTAAGATGCATTAGGGTATGGTAAATTTCGGCAATTTTTTTCTCCGGAATAATATAAAATGACATGATTTTGTTACTATTTATTCCCATTTGTTTTATTTGAATACCTGAAGTGTTTTGGGTTTCTTGCGTATTCATGTAAATTTCGTAATCTGTGCATTTATGTGAGATTCCATCTAAAGGTAATCTCTAAAAGGCTTGCATCATTAGAATCCGAGTCATATTCATTTATCCTTTGAATTTTTTTTTTCTTTTTTGATTAACCATTACCTGCTGAAATGTTTTGGCAACAGAATTATGTATAGATGAAAAATAAATTCTCACAATATTATCCTCGAGATAACATCTGGGTAACCATATTGTACAGACTGCAGTGGAAAAGGAGCATAGAGCCATATCGTAGTATGAAGTATTGCCTGCTGAACAGCGTTAAAAAGGAAAATTTAAGATATAACAAAATGTTTCTTCAACAGGCAAATGACAAGCACATAAAGGTTTATCCGTCGCACTGATTTCAAACAAGTGAAAATTTGACTGACCAGCATCAAGATATCAAGAGGGAAGCCACAGTGCGGAAGTGCAAAAATTCCACTACCAACAATTGTACAGTTCTGGAAATCTTAAAATTTTGTAATAATGGATTTAAATGTTTTGATCGACGCACAGTTTCTGATTTCAAAAGCTAACTGATTCCGCGTCCGAACAGTCGACGGAAAAATGAGCTATCCAACCATTCAGTACAAGCTAAAAATGAGAAAGATTAATTTGCTGTCGAGTATAAGATTGGTCACCCCTGTAGACATATTGCGAAGGATAGAACATAACAAATCGGGGGCAATCTTATTTAGAAGTATATACATTAGACGCAAATTAAATATTTTGCTCTGTTTGGCTAACGCGTATACTAACTGTGCTGCAAAGCCGAAACTTTTTTTTGTCAAAAACACATACTGGACAAGGTAGCAGACTGTAACGAGTGTGATAAAAAAGTATATCCTTGCTGGACTGGCACAATTTATCATGATTAATTATCCTGTGAAACTGAATGGAATTCTGAATGTAATCAAACTTGTTAATGATCTGGGACCTGTTTCTATGTCCCATATAGTATACAACATGCATATCAATTTCCACCCTTTGTTGATAGGCAACGATGACAAAGAGTCGCCATGATACGGGCATTTCGATACAACGTAAAGGGTTTTACCTACTTTGTAGGAATAAAGAACATTTCTTCCAAATATATGGCAACTAATGCAGTTCCGTATATATTTGAATTAAACAGGTAATTTATTAAAGCTTCTTGTTTGACAAAACAACATATTTTTCCAAGGTTGGTACAGAAGTCTGCCCAAATATATTGATACTTCCGTTTTGTACCCCGCAATTTTTAACAGGAGCTCCAATCTCTCTCTCTCTCTCTCTCTCTCTCTCTCTCTCTCTCTCTCTCTCTCTCTCTCTCTGTGCACTGCTTGTGTGTATTTCATATCGCTGGGTTCTATCCGAAAGCGACGCTAGACTACGCCGGAATATGGTGCTAACGCTCTTTGTGGAAGGGTAATCAAGTACGTGGGGTGCTGTTGTGGATCCTGTTTTTTGTTTTTGTTTGTTTGTTTGTTTTTTTTTTAGGGGGGGAAGGGGGTTTTTTTGGAGTGTTATTTTTTTTTTTTTGTTTCTTTCTATGTTTTTTTCTGTTTTGTTTTTGTTTCTCTCTATGTTTTTTTTTTCTGTTTTGTTTTTTTTTTCTGTTTTTTTTTTTTTTTTTTGGTTTTGGTTTGTCATTTTTTTGTTACGTTTTTTGTTTTGGGGGTTATTTTGGATACTTATTGGTCGACGTGAACGATTTTCTTTCTATTTTAGTGATTTGGGTTTTTGTCTCTATCCAGCTTCACCTCCGTGGTGAAAGCAGATTTTTTTTTTTCAAAAAGTATTGCAATTTAGTCTTTATGCTTAGTTTAATGCAAAAAAGCAATGCTTTTCTCGAGTCCCTAAACAGCTCCATCTCCACAGCGATGGGTAGTAACCTTCATTATTCTCTTCTTACCACCGGTAACTTCAACTACAGATTTCCAAATTGGAATTTATCTTATGAGGACAGTTACCTCGGTCTTGCGTTGTTCAACTTTGTTTCTTAACACAACCGTTTCCAGTTTATAAACGAACCATTAAGAACCACTAAACAATAGTGCGTTGACTTAGTACTACTTTTTTACACGGGTACAAGCTCGTTCCCGAGTACCCCACTTTATATCGGTAAATTTGAAACACAGCTTCACACTAGCACTGACAATGTAGATGCTTTAGTAATCATTTATTGTAATGTTGACATCCACGGAAATGTCATGATACCTGTAAACTCACCTGGCTTGGACTTTTCGCGGGGAAATTGTGTGAAAAGCTATAGCAAAATGGTATTTTACGGGTACCCGGTACCTTATTCTGGGGAGCTTTTGGGTGGTTACCTGGTCAATGCTGCACTGAGTACTCTGACAGTCTGTTGGATCTCCTTATCATTGTGTCTCCTGCCCTGGTACTCAACACTGGCGTTCTTACTCCTCTTTATAACTCCGATCATGCAATTGTTTTTTTTCCTTGCTCTCAGTATCATACCTGAAAGATCGACCATTCAAACGGCAAGTTTGGAATTATGATAAAGCCAGTGTCCCTGACCTTAATACTACACTGTTATCAGCACCATGGAACACAGCTCACGAAGTCTACAATTTCGTTTTATACCGGTCTGATCCGTTCTTCTCTAACACTAAGGAAATACCTTTGGAGAAGTTACTGTTATGCCCAATGATGAGCCCTGGATCACCAATGAGATTTTTTTTAAAAAGTCCTAGCAATCGTGCATGGAAGCGATTTAATAAATGTATATAATATGGTACGCCCCTGTAGTTTCAAAGTTTGCACAGAGGTCAAGAGATTCTCCCAGCTTTACAAGAAGTCATGTAACTATATGACAAACATAATTCGGAAGTCAGCTTGATCACATTTTCTCAAATTAATATCTCAATTGGGTGATTACAAAATAACGCCTAAACTGTGGTGTAGCTAATGAAAATCTGTCTTGGGATCCAAAATTCACCAGGATATGCGTATCGAAAACCAAATAGTAATATCCAGCACTAGGACATATTTAATAAGTACTTTGCAACTCAATGCACAATCCTTTTGAAATCGATTCTCCTCTGATGCTCTAATTTAGATACCACACCGAGTCTATAATAAATGAGACTATATTTGATCAGCTAGTCTTTAGAGTTCTTTCGTCTCTGAGAGTTACATCTGCCACAAAGTTTGGTGGTATTGGCCATATCCTTCTCAAGAATACTGCTCGTTCTATCTGAAACTCTCTTATTACAATACCAACATTTTTTCCTGAACCAGGCCCACTTACCCTCTTCCTGGAAACAATGTATATCTTGTTTACAAAAAATCCAAAAAGAAAATTAAACGTAATTACAAGCCAATACATTTACTCTGTGACGTCTCTAAAGTATATGAACGGTGAGTGTCCAACCCACTGCACGAATATTTGACTACAAATGGTCTCCTGACCTAAAAATCTGCGTTTATGGCTCGTGGCTCTAAAATCATCTAATTTGCCTATACTGTTTACAAAGTGTACAGCGGTCTTAACAGAAGAGGCCAGGAAGGTATCCCTTGACATTTCTGAGGCCTTTCAACTAGGCGTGACTTATCTTCACACTTAAGAATCTCATTTTATCCTATGTTTTTCTTATAAGTATCATAAATGGTCTGCTTGACAATCTCACATATGACGTCAGACCATTTGCTTCGTTTTTTTCTTCTGATTTCTTTTGATATAATTATTCCTTGGTGGAGGCGCACTTTGGGAAGGCCTGTGTAAAACATGTTCATGATGTACGACCTTAATCTAATTTCCAAGGTTACATAACACTTGTTTATTTCACATCTGCAAAACTATTACTGAGCTTAAGCTGAAACTGGATAGAAGTGTTCTCAGTCAGAGAGCCAAGCAAGTTGATGACAATATCAGGTTTCTGTATACCCTTGATTTTCAACGAATTGTTTATGGCCGCGTTTATTTGCCGGCTAGAACCACAAGTATCATGGCTACTTGCTCAGGACTCCTAAGACCCAAAGAGGAACCAGTGTTGCTTGTTTTATGCCTAGGGACAATAGTGAAGCTAGCACAGAATACAAAAGAAAGCTCCATGTTTTCTACGCCCCGCTACGTCTGCCCTGTAACCACATAATCGGTGTTTTTGCCTGGATAAAAATGTGCAGCAGATAAAATATGGCGCTCCTGCTGTTTGCAGACAGGTTTGACCAGAGACATGGGGATAAAACTACCGGTCCCAGGTGGAAAAATATTCTGCACTACATTGTAAAACCGGCAAACAAGAGCCTTTCTGTAATTAAAGAAACCGTAACGAGTCACACAACAGAAGAAAGTTGTATACTTAATAGTGGACCGGCAGGTAGACTTATCACATTTAATAACAAACAGAATGTTAATGGAATTCACGTGTCATCGACCAGGCAGATGCGCTTATGATCTTTGACACTTGTCTACTGGGCTACAATTGATAGTCGTCTTGTTTGTTCTACTAATGGTAGTGTCACATGGTCGGTTATTGTTTGGGCATCAATTGATGCTTGCAGTCACACCCGTTGCAGCTCTTTCAGCAGCGAGTTAAACCTTTACCTTATGTCTTTGAACACTCAAAGCTTCAAAACTACCAGCAGTACGGCTAGCTTCTACCAGTGGCTGCAATTGTTATGTTTCCTGTTATGCTACCCTATCTCACTCCCTCATCAAAAACTGTATTCAGTGTTTTCACCAAAAGTAAACACAAAACCTGGTTACATGTACACAGAAGTATTTACTCATTCGTTTTCTGTTTTTGTTCTAAATACATTTAACGGCATTTTGTAAACAACTATCCTGAAACATGCACTATCGCACAATGTTACGTCAGAAATTTGAGATTCGGGGATGTCTCCACTTTTACTTACTAAACCTGGTCGACGGCTCATGTTTAGTGTCCACATTCACATCTACGTTGTCCTCGAGCGTGGCTCTTTGTCTGGTTCACATGGGTGGGGAGATCTGTATTTCATTAGTTCGATTTCATGTTCGCGATACATCTTACATAGTTCTACCAGTCATACAAGGAGTGCTTCAAAGTCCAGCTACATCACTGCTCTATTCCTAGGTTTATGTATGTTAACCCTTTTCGATAAGCACAGTCATTTTCCCTGTTCGGGGCATTGAAGGGGTTGTGGCTCAGCTGAAATACAGTTAAGATGCATCGTTGACAGGGTCTCAATTACACATGTGCATCGTTTCTTTTGACTGAAATCAGTAATATGAGGACCCCATAGGGAAAACAAAAAAAAACAAAAAACAAAAAAACAAAAAACAAAAAACAAAAACCAAAAAAAAAACA